>NW_021026164.1:1022743-1058781 GCF_004153795.1 Camellia sinensis
CCCAAACAAGGTGGTCCCAGAGCTCACCAAAATAGCACAAAATGGGGGCCAAATAAGGCCTAAGAGGGGTCAAACAACCCCAAACACCAAAACAACCTTAAACCACTATTTTAAGCACTTAAAATTAGAAATTTTATATGTTATAAGTTAAGCTTAAAAACAGATGCAAGGATGGCTAAAAGCCTATGCAAAAATGGGGAATAAAGGGGTAAAGTTCTTACCCTTGAAGACCTCTTTCAAGAACAATGCTCCAGCAGCCTCTCTAAGCTTAGATCAACTCAAGAACTCTGAAAATAACTCCTTAGTACCTCAGTAGCTAAAAGAAAGTGTAGCACTAGGTGTTTGTATGCAAAACTATGAACAAAAACACCTTAAACACACAAAAATGGAAGGAGAATGAGATATAGAGATAGAATAGATACACAATCCTCTAACCCTAATCTCAGAGCTCTGGAACTTTTTTTTGGAACCCTTGAGGAGGGAGGAGAAGCCCTCCCTTTATAGAGGTTCACTCTTGCAAAGCTTACAAAACAAGCTAAGCAAGAGTGAAATCCCTCCATACACGTGTATGGAGGGGGTGCAAAGTGGATGCCAACTATCACAGTGGGCATAAAATATCTGCCAAAAGCAGATGAACAGTGATCGGCCAGCCAAAAATGACAAATTGACCAAAACAATGGTTGGCCGACCAAAAAGAGAGCCGACCGGCCAAACATTTGGCCGATGGCAACAAACATGGCCGGTGGCCTCAAGCCATGGCCGGTGAGGTGTGGGGATGGCCAACAAGTCATTCCTTGCCCTCAGGAGCAAAACAACAAGTGTTTGGTGCAAAACCAAACACAAAATAGACAAGTCGAGAGGTCTTAAGGCAAGGCGCACGACCGAGACCTCCGAGAACTCAGGACGAACACAAACATAGATGATCACCGAGTGTTCAAACGGTGACGTCTAAATCTTCAGGACGGTAAAAAATGGGGTGTCTACAGATGGTTCATACAACCAGGTTTTGTTAAAAGATCCACCATGTTCATATGTGTTTTGAGCTTGATGACATAATTTATGAATGTTTGAAAAAGATGAAACCATGAATTTGATGTTGAAGCAAGATTGATGTGTTTGAAGTAAAATTACCTTTGAATCATGTTAGTATATCTTGTTTTTGAGTTAGTTTGCATGGATTTGGGCTTGAGAAGGAGTATGGAAAGGTTGCATTTGTGTGCCATTTTTGGACTATTTGTGTGTGCCCAAGCTGCTTAAGCCGCTATGGGCTCCGTGCGAGCGGCCCTTGGCTCAAACCAGAGTTGTGAGTTCTGCTCGCTCGAGTGGCTTAGGGTTCCACATGAGTGGAACATGGCCGCTCGAGTAGTTAGACCTGTCGTATAAGCAGTCAGCAGGGAAGAAAATCCTATTTTCATTTGTCGACCTCTCCTACTTTTTGAATGCATTTTTGACCTTATGTAAGCCTTTCGAAGTATGAAATGATGATCAGAAACCATTGAAAAAGGTTGTGAATCACTAAAACAAAAGTGTACAAAATGAATGAATTACTTATCAAATGTGTATGTGACATGTTTTGTGTAGGTCGTGTGCCAAAGGAAACACTGCAAGATCAAACGCACTGTGAGTAATAGTATTATAGGTTTGGTGACTTCTTTTGATATTGTGTTTTGATCGAAATGAGTGAGTTTTATGACCGTTATATGACATGTGCAATATGGACCTAAGGTCATTCCATTTATGTTATGATGTGCTTGGGCCTGAGGCCGTTTTGATACATGATTGGGCCTAAGACTACTTTGATATAGGTGGGCCCGAGGCCGTTTTGATATATAATTGGGCCCGAGGATATTTTGATATATAATTGGGCCCGAGGCTGTTTTGATATATGAATAGGCCCGAGGCCGTTGTGATAAATGTGGGCCCGAGGCCGTTTTGTTAGATGTTGGGTTGGAGGCCATTTTCTTATATGTTGGGGTTAAAGTCATTTTGTTATATGTTGGACCCGAGGCAATTTCGTTTATGATGGGCCTAAGGCCATTCTGTAAATATGATTCTGGATAATATTGTGAAGGATGTAATTGTAAAACAGTATTGTGTTAACATAATATGCTTTCTTTTAAATCAAGATTATTCATTTGATTCTTGAGCATCACTTACCCCCCTATGTTTATGTGTGTAGGTGATTAACAAGGAGGTAAACCTTGGAGTCTGCCTCAGGAGTTATTTTTGTGAACCTGTTTGGTTGAGTCTCCAAGATGGAGCTTTTGATCTTTGACTCACATTCTGTTATTACTTTTATTTCGTTTTGCTTAATGGTCTTGGGATATGTAAACCATATGTATGGAATTCTTTTTGGTACATAAGTTTTTGCATCGTCATGTAAATATGTGAATGTGCTATGTTGTCAATTGTAAAATTTTGATCATTTTGGCACGACTCAGTGGTTTTCTTCATTTGTGTTATGCTTCCACTTATGACCCCATTATTATAATTATTCTGTATGTTTGTTTGAGGCCAAAGACAATCAAGTGATTACTGCCTGGTTATGATCCGAACTTTTAGGGATGGGTTTGGGTCGTGACATGTACCATCTTAGGATTTCACAACACAAATTGTGTCAGAGTATCCAAAACTAGGCCTCACCCTGAGCAACCAGTATTAACTATCAATCGTACACTCCAATGATCATTTTAGTTAATTTCCATAATAATCAATCACAATTACAAAATTAGATCACCATCGATATTATATCATTAATTACAATTTAAAAGAGAAAATATTAACAAATACATTCTACAGTAATTAACCAATAAACATATTATTGTAAACCGGTAAATCTAGACATAATGTGAAATAATAATTTATAAAAAATAAAATAAATCAAAACATCACACGTGCATGAATTACTACTTTAAAAGATTTAGTTAAATAGACTAGCACAACATTTATTTTCAGTTCTCATAAATAATTGAAAAAATGCTAGATTTCAATCTAAAACATGTAGATGAAACTAGACTTCTCAAATTTCATTTTCAACTGAAAAAATGCCAGATTTGGTCTATTATAGGATTTTTATTAATCTTTCAAACATAAAGCAGAATCTGTCTCAAAATTCAGATTTAATTAAAATTCCATATAAGTTTGTACAAAACTAAAATAATTGATACAAACATTTCTGAATGATCTAGAAATCATTCTTAACGATATTTTTAGAGAAGACCATCAAAATTTTGAGTATAAAATTGTCTAAAAATTTGTATAAAATTCTAGTTGATATAAGAACCATATGACCAAACTAAATAAAATCTTTAACAGTCTATTACATATCACAAATTGCACATGCAAGCCTAATTCCAGATTATATCATGATTTTAATACAATTAATATATAAATTGTGACAAGCCCATTCTGTATTATACTATTAAGTCATAATTATACTTGTGATTATATCGTTTATGTGATCTTGGATGCTAATCTTGTGATTATGTATGTTTTTGAATTCATATTTGTTCATGTAGGAAAATCTGTTATGTATTCTGTAATAAACTAAAATTGAGGGTCGTAGAGGTGACAAAAACCAAAATTGACAATACCATTGTGATTAGCATAACTTTTAGAGCTTGCGGTGACATTTAATTAAAAGTTGATTCAGATCAAAATAATTAGATTAAGTTGATTGATGTATAAAGGATTGACTAGCCTTAATCAAGTTTGATTAGCCTAAGCTAATTACCTTATATAAATAGGATGAGATGGTGCTTAGGCTCGTGTAATTGAGCTCTTCTTCAATACTTTGCTGAGATTATACACAATATAGAGAGAGAAGTGAGAATTCAAGGGAGAGAAGAGGAAAGCCTGGGGATTTGCTAAAGGAATTGAAGGATAGTAAAGCTAGGCTCATGAACTTGCTAGGATTAGAGGAGTTGAAGGCTCTAGGTAAGTACTTGAACTCTAAATTCATGAACTTAAGTCATATAAATGTGAACTCAAGAAGAATGTGTAGTTAAATATGTGAATCGAGCAAAGATTGCAGTAATTGTGATCAATTTGAATATGCATGCATGGATTTGTTTCGATTCTTCAATTTTGAGCAAGAACCTTGTAAATTACGATGAATTGGAAATTATAGCTAACATTCATAATGGTTTAGACTCCAACTCTAAGTTTAAAAGTATATGGATGCCAGATTTGAAAACGGTCCACATACATGAAGTTTACGATTTGAATTTTGTTGAATTCATGGAACTTTGACTTATGGGTTGAAGTTATCCTTAAATATGTGTTTTTGGGAGTGTTTATACACAAACGAACAAGACATGCATGAGTTTGAAACATTGAATTTGTGTTTGAAGCTCAAAACAGAATTCTGGAAATTTCAAAAATTCGATGCACCGCGAGCCACCTTTTAGTGACCAAAAGGTGGCTCAAGCGCAAAATTCGAGCATCTAGTAAATTTGCAAACAATGGAGGTTGACTCGAGTGACCGAAAGACCACTCGAGCAGCCACACCTTTATTTTCAGTCTTGGCTCGAGTGACCAAGAAGTTGGCTTCAGTGTAAAATGAGAGCATCATGTAGTTTTGCAAACGGAGGGGTTGGCATGAGCAACCAATGTTGCACTTGAGCTAAGTGCCTTGTTTCCAAAAACTTTGAAAAGTTGTTTTATGTTTCAATTTCTATTCTATTTCATTTCTGAGCATTCTTAGGCACACATTGAGCATCCTAAATGAACTAAATAATTAGAAATAACCCTAAGAAAAATAAATTCGTTAAGGAACAAATTGAATAATATTGTGACCTAATTTATGTGTGGGGTTAACTCTGAGAATGAATCAACCAACTAAACTCAGTGAGTAATATCTTAGTAAAGCTATTTTACCAATACTCTATTTCTAATTGTTTGACAATGAAAGTATTATTTGTACAAGTGAATGACATCACATAAACACGAACAGTTGACCCAAGGTTATTTGGTTTATATTTGAATTACAGGGCGAAGTCGCTCGATATATCTGAATTGGGCATGAGGCTGCTTTGTGTATCTGATAAAGTGGACCCAAGGTCGTTCTGGATTTCAAATAAGACTAATTGACTGATATGATATGATTGAATCTCTGACAAGTCAGAATAACTGATATGCAATTGCAAGAATTGAAAGGCCAATGTATACGGAAAATGATTGGACCCAAGGTCATTCTGATAAGAGATGACTGAATCCGATCAGTGAATCTGTTAACTGTTGGACCTGAGGTCATTCTGTACCCTGTTGGGGTGAAGGCTATTCTGTTGAGTGATGATTGAATTCGTACTGTATATTCTGCTATTGGTTGGACCTATGGTTGTTCCATCGCATGTTGGACCTGAGGTCGTTCTGATGTAAAAAGCTTACTAATTATATATGCTTATTGATCACATTTGCTTATCTATTAAAATGGGCTCATTCACTCGACCCCTTTACTTTGGTATTATTCACTTGGCATTAGCTCACTCTTTATTTATATGTATGTAGGTGAGCGGTGGGATATTCAGCCCTTGCCCTAGTGATCCTGTGAGAGATGTAGCTTATGTGGAGTCAACCAAGATCGCCTCATGCAAGAGGCTTTACTTTTGATTTTTCTTTTGTTTGCTTTTGTGGTCATGTGTAACCAAGTCTACATATAACCTTGGTTTTAGTCAAAACAATTTTTGAATGATCTTGGACTTATGTAAATATAAATATTCTAAATGACTGTCTGATGTGAGTTATTAATATAATGTGAAAAGTTTTTGTAATGCCATATATGCATAGTTCATTGGATAAAATTTCTAATTCTTCTTTTGCATCTGACCCCCTATTAATATTAGATATGACTGATTTCTGCCTAAGGCTGTAGGTAATCTCATGATTACTGGTCAGTTATTATCCTAACCTTTAGCGATGGGTTAGAGTTATGACAGAATGGTATCAGAGACGAGTAATAACTCACACACTTATTCGAATGAACAATAGAGTGTCTAGAAAAGACTTAAGTTGCATTCATGTGATGAATATATGCTTGAATGTATTAAGAACATGCTGAAGTGTTCTGAAATATGTGACTACATGATATATGAACTGTTGCTTATCTGTATATGCATGCCCTTTCTATCTATGTATACTGCGTACATTGTTTTTGTATGAAATATGATGCAAGTCTCATCAGATAATGGTGAGAACAAGATCCGACGAAATAAAAAAATCTTCTATTAACAGGCTAGATTGGATGGAAAGACTGATACAGGACATTGCAGAAACACTCAGGCAACAATAGCAATGGCAACAACAGTGGCAACAACCGCCACCCACACCTCCGGTACAACCTGTGCATGACTTAGAAAAATGATGACCGAACAATAGCTCTCACCAAAGAGTTTAAGAAAATGAAGCCACAACTGTTTCACGGGGGAGTAGATCCATTGAAAGTAGAAGCTTGGGTCCTTGGTATTGAGAAATTATTTGAAGTATTCCTCTTCCTTGAAACATAGAAACTACAGTTGGCCACCTTTATATTGGAGGATGAAGCAAGAAGGTGGTGGATGCTAATTCATGATGACAACAAGGGCATAGAATAGACACGATTTTTTGAGCAATTTTATGATAAATATTTTCCACAATGTGTCTATGATAGAAATGTGTCTGAGTTTGAAGGGCTGAAGCAAGGCAGTATGACTGTGGTTGAGTATGAGGCCAAGTTTACTAAACTGGCTAGGTTTGCACTGCATATGGTCAACACCGACTATAAAAATGGGAGAAAATTTGATGGCAGTCTATGTAACGATATCCTGGAAAGGGTGAATGTACTGAAATTGCCTACTTATGTTGATGTGCTAGATCAGGCTTTAATGTCAAAAACTAATATGGGCAATGAAAATAAATCGTCTGAATGGAAAGGTAAGAGACAAGGCTTCTTTTCAAAGAAGAAGATATTTAAGAAGCAAAGTACTGGTTCATCGAGTTCTAGCTCTTCAAGGGACTCTGCACCAACATGTAACATCTGTGGTAGAAAACATCGAGGGGTTTGTTACCACACATTTGGGGCATGCTTTTGGTGTGGAAAAACTGGGCATATGGTTAAAGATTGTCCGCAGAATGACCAAAAAGGTGGAAGGTTGTTCGCTATTTCAACTGGATATATCCCTGTACCAGGGAACACTGTGAGACCTACCGCTACCAAAGACATAATGAGGCAAGGGAGAGTCTTTGCACTCATCCCAGGTGACACATGGAATACTGAAGTCGTTGTCTCAGGTACTATCTCCACGTGTAATCAAGATACTTTTGTGTTAATTGATTCTGGATCCACACATTCCTTTGTGTCTACTATAGTTGCATCTAGATTGAATAGACCCCTAGAATCATTACCATATCTATTGTGTGTATCTATTCCATCTAGGGAATCTGTGTCATGTGCATTTGTGTATCGTATTTGTGATATGCGTATTGGCAATGCTACTTTATATGTGGATTTGTTACCGTTGGACATTAGACATTTTGATGTGATTTTGGGTATGGATTGGTTGTCTAAATACTATGCGACCATCAATTGTGTAACAAAACGAGTTATGTTTAGACCACTAAGGCATGAAGAATTTGAGTTTGTTGGTAATGGTGTAGTGCCTTCACCTTATCCAATTTTAGCAATGAAAGCATGTAAACTGCTTAGGTAGGGGTGTCAAAGTTACTTGTGTAGATCTTGACTAAGTAATCTACGAATGTTCAATTAGACAGTTTTTCTGTTCATAGGGACTTTCTAGATGTATTTCCTGATGAACTGCCAGGGGAATTGGTTGACAGAGAAATAGAGTTTACTAGTGATGTTGTACCAGGCATCCAACCTATCTCAAAAAGCCCCTTACAGAATGTCTACTGTTGAAATGAAAGAAGTGAAAGAGCAGTTGCAAGACTTGCTTGATAAGGGTTTTATTAGACCAAGTATTTCACCTTGGTGTGCTCCAGTATTGTTTGTGAAAAGGAAAAATGGGACCTTACGTTTGTGTATTGACTATCGGGAGTTAAACAAGGTAGCAATCAAGAATAAATATCCATTGCCCTGAATTGTTGATTTATTTGAGTAGTTGTAGGGATCACAAGTATTCTCAATGATCGATTTGAGATCCAGATACCACCAGTTAAAGGTAAAAGTAGAGGATGTTGAAAACACTGCATTTTGAACAAGGTTCGGTCACTACGAATTTCTCGTAATGCCATTTGGAGTGACTAATGCATCTGTGGCATTTATGGATCTTATGAATCAAATTTTAAATCCTACCTTGACGAGTTTGTTGTAGTTTTTATTGATGATATTATGATACATTCAAAGAATAGAACTGAACATGAACAACATCTGAGAACTGTCTTGAAAACACTTAGAGAAAATAAATTATTTGCTAAACTGAAGAAATGTGAATTTTGGTTGGATGAGATTGTCTTCTTAGGGCATGTCATCAACAAATATGGGATTTCTGTAGGCCTACAGAAGATAGAGGCAATTGTGAACTGGCCTACATCAACGAATGTAACGGAAGTCCTCAGTTTCATAGGATTAGTTGGGTACTACAGATGGTTTGTGAAAGACTTTTAAAAAATAGTTGTACCGCTTACCCAATTAACTCGAAAAGGGCAACCATTTGAGTGGAATGATGGGATGGAATCTACCTTCTAAGAACTAAAAACGAGATTAACTATTGCACCAGTGTTAACATTGCCTTCAGGTACGAAAACTTTTGTGATATTTAGTGATGCTTCTTACAAGGGTTTGGGTTGTGTGTTAATGTAGAATAGGAGAGTAATTGCCTATGCCTCCAAACAGTTGAGACCGCAAGAAAAGACACTATCCAACACATGACCTAGAATTTGCCGCAGTTGTATTTGCTTTGAAAATTTGGCGGCATTACCTATATGGAGCAAAATGTGAAGTTTATATGGATCATAAAAGTATAAAGCACTTCGTTACTCATAAAGAATTGAATTGAATATAGGGTAATGAAGGTGGCTAGAATTGATCAAAGACTATGATCTTTAGATTCAATATCACCTAGCGAAAGCCAATATAGTTGCCGACACTTTGAGTAGAAAATTAACGAGGAATTTGGCTTGTCTGTTTACTGAACAAAGTAGTCTGATGGCTGCCATTGCATTTCAACCAGCGATCATTGACGAGAGATGAAACAGAAATAAGGAGAGAATGTGTTCCTCAAGAAGTTAATTGATGAATTCGAAGTGAATTCAAAACAAGGGTATAATGTTGAAATTGAAGTGCTGAAATTCCAAAATAGATTGTGTCTTCCAAACATTTCTAATTTAAAGAAGAGAATTCTAGATGAAGCCCACAAATCAAAAATTTCTATGCACTCGGGTAACAATAAAATGCATCGGGACCTAAAACAAACCTACTAGTGGCCAAATATGAAGTGGGAAATTACAGAATATATGCCTAAGTGCCTTCAGTGTCAGCAAGTTAAAGCTGAACACCAGAAACCGGCAAGCTTACTTCATCTCTCCCTATTCCAGAATGGAAGTATGAGCACATAACCATGGACTTTATTGTCAGACTACCTTAGACCCCAAAGAGGTATGAATTCTATCTGGGTTATAGTCGATAGACTGACTAAATCTGCACATTATCTTCTGGTTCAAACCACTTATGATGCATATAGATTGGCTACAATTTGTATTCATGAAATTGTTCGTGTACATAAAGTATCGGTATCTATTGTATCGGATAGAGATTCAAAATTTGTGTTTAGATTCTTAAGAAGCCTACAGAGGGCAATGGGGACAAAATTAAGACTTACCACTGCATTCCATCCACAAACTGATGGGTAATTGGAACAGATTATACATACATTACAATATATTCTTCGAATGTTTGTCTTAGATTTTCAAGGGTGTTACAAAGATTGCTTATCACTAGCAAAATTTGCATATGATAACAAATGCCACTCCAGCATTGGCATGGCACCATATGAAGCCTTATATGCCGGAAAATAGATCACCAGTCTGTTAGATATAAGTCGGGATAGAGTCTTGCTTGGCCTAAAATTGTGCAAACCACTGAAAAGATCAAAGTTGTTCAACAAAGGCTCAAGACAACATAGAGTAAACAAAATAGCTATGCGAATGTTAGAAAAAGGCCACTTGAATATAAAGTTGGCGACCATGTATTCTTTTTTGGGTGAATAGTGACCATATATTCATCTGTGTAATTCCAATGAAGGGCTAGTCAAGATTTGGCAAGAAGGGTAATTCGTCACCCCATTACATTGGGTTGTTTCAACTTCTGGAGAGGCTCGGTCCAGTTGCTTACAGAGTTGCTTTACCGTCAGGACTAGAACAAATGCATAACATGTTCCATGTATCGATGTTGATGGGTTATCTCTGACATTCATTTCATGTCATTGATAACCACCGGATAGCTCTTGATGGGAATATGGAATGTGAAGAATGGCCAAAACAAATCATTGACTGGCAAGCAAAACAACTAAGAAACAAATCCATTCCAATGGTGAAAGTGGAATGGAATTGGAATGGGAGGAGCATTATGGAAGGGAAGCCACATGGGAAAAAGAAGATGAGATACAACAACGTTACCCATATCTATTTGTGAATGAAGGTAACATAAGTTTGGAGGACCAAACTTTCTAAAGGGGGAAAGAATGTAACAACACCGTTTCGTATTATACTACTAAGTCATAATTATACTTGTGATTATATGCTTTTTGTGATCTTATGTATTTTATATTATGTATTAAATTGAAATTAAGGGCCATAGAGACGACCGAAACCAAAATTGATTGTACCATTGTGATCAGCATAATTTTTAGAGCATATGGTGAAATTTAATTAAAAATTGATCAAAATAATTAGATTAAGTTGATTAATTTATGAAGGATTTATTAGTCTCAATCAAGTTTGCTTAGGCTCATGTAATTGAGCTTGTCATCAATACTTTGCAGAGATTATACAGAATACAGAGAGAGAAGTGAGAATTCAAGAGAAATGATGAAAGCATGGGGATTTTCTTAAGAAATTGAAGGGTAGTAAAGCTAGGCTGAAGAACTTGCTAGGATTAGAGGAGTTGAAGGCTCTAGGCAAGTATTTGAACTCTAAAACCATGAACTTAAGTCATATAAATGTTAACTCAAGAAGAATGTGCAGTTAAATGTGTGAATTGAGAAAAGATTGTAGGAATTGTGATCAATTTGGGCATGCATGCATGGATTTGTTTTGATTCTTCAATTTTGAGTTTGAACCTTGTAAATTATGATGAATTGGAAATTATATCTAACATGCATGCATGAATTATCACGTTTTAGAGTCCAACTCTAAGTTTAAAAGTCTATGGATGCAAGATTTGAAAATGGTCCACATACATGAAGTTTACGGTTTGAATTTTGTTGAATTCATGGAATTTTGAGTTATGGGTTGAAGTTATCCTTAAATATGTGTTTTTGGGAGTGTTTATACACAAATGAACAACACATGCATCAGTTTGGAACCTTGAATGTGTGTTTGAAGCTCAAAACTGAATTCTGGAAATTCCAGAAATTCGATGGACCACTCGAGCAACCAAAATGTGGCTCGAGCGCACAATTTGAGCATCCAGTACTATTGCAGGCATTGAAGGTTGGCTCGAGCGATTGAAAGACCGATCAAGCGACCACCTATTTATTTTTTGTCTAGACTTTAGCGACCAAGAAGTTCGCTCGACCATAAAATGAGAGCATCCCGTACTTTTGCAGACTGAGGGGTTCACTTGAGGAACTAATGTTGCGCTCGAGCGAAGTGCCCTATTTAAGTAAACTTTAAAAAGTTGTTTTATGTTTCAATTTCCGTTCTATTTCATTTCTGAGCATTCTGAGGCATACATTGAGCATCCTAAATGAACTAAAGAGTTAGAAATAAGCCTAAGAAAGATAAATGAATTAAGCAACATATTGAATAATATTGTGACATAATTTCTATATGTGTTACGAATTGTATAGGGTCAACTTTGAGGACGAATCAATCAACTGAACTTTGTGAGTATTATCTTAGTAAAGATATTTTACTTATATTCTATTTTTGATTCTTCACATGTGGTAAGCTTTTCTGAACCAATGTTTTGATAAGTGCGAATGAGTTTCTACCTTCTGTCTGAACGATATAATAACAATGGAAGTATTATCTGTACAAGTGAATGACAAGAGATAGACACAAACAGTAGACCCAAGGTCATTCTATATATATTTGAATTATGGGGCGAAGTCACTCGATATATCTAAATTGGGCTTAAGGAGGTTTTGTGTATCTGATAAAGTCGACACATGGTCGTTCTAGATTTCTGATAAGATTGATTGATTGATATGATATGACTGAATCTCTAACAAGTCTGAATGACTGATATGCAATTGCAATAATTGAATGGCCAATATATATTGGAAATGATTGGACCCAAGGTCGTTCTGGTAAGAGATGGCTAAATCCAATTGGTGAGTCCGTTAACTGTTGGACCTGAGGTCACTCTGTACACTGTTGGGCCCAAGGTTGTTCTGTTGAGTGATGATTGAACTTGTACTGTATATTCTTCTATATCTTGGACCTAAGGTCGTTTTGTCACATGTTGGACCCGAGATTGTTCTGATGTAAAATGCTTACTTATTATATATGCTTATTGGTTAGATATGCTTATCTACTAAAAGAGACTCATTCACTCAACCCCTTAACTTTGGTATTATTCACCGGGCATTAGCTCACTCTTTATTGATATGTATATAGGTGAGCAACAGGATGTCCAACCGCACCCCTAGTGATCCTGTGAGAGATGTCAGCTTATGTGGAGTCAACCAAGGTCGCCTCATGCAAGAGGCTTTACTTTTGATTTTCCTTTTGTTTTCTTTTGTGATCACGTGTGACCAAGTCTATATATAACCTTGGTTTTCACCAATACTGTTTTTGAATGATCCTAGACTTATGCATATATAAATATTCTAAATGATTGTCTAGCGTGAGTTATTAATATAATGTGAAAAGCTTTTGTTATGCCACATATGCACAGCTCATTGGACAAAATTTTTAATCTTGCTTCTGCATCTGGCCCCCTTTTAATATTAAACATGACTGATTTTTGTCTGAGGTCGTAGGTAATCACATGATTACTGCCCAGTTACGGTCCTAAACTTTAGGGGCAGGTTCGGGTCATGACAAAAATAATCTTTGAACATCTAATAGATATCACCAATTTTACATATAACTACAAATAAAAACTCTATCAAGATTTTTAACGTTATTTGCACTTGAATATAATTTGAAATTGAAGAAAAAACTGAGAGAGTTTGAGGGTTTTTTACTTACTTAGCAATGAGATGGTGAAATAGTAAGAAGATTTTAACTTTCTTTTATCTTTCTTCTGTCCTTGTAGCACTTCCTTACCCGCAAATTTTTATTTATTTTTTTTAAAACTTTGCTCTTGCTTTCTCTTCGATCAATCAATGATGGAGAGTTGCATGTGCATATATAGATTCAAAGACCACTCAACCCTCTGTTTTTTCTTCATCGTGATAAATGATAATAAATCTCTCAATATCCAATGTTTATATCATAGCCTATGTATCGTTTTCTATGCAAAGACATAGGTGGTGGCGATGATTAACCCCTACCGGCCACCTAATCCATTTAATTTATTTTTTTGAATTGATAATAAATTTATATAATTGTGTATTTGTGTGGGTTTCTTAAAATCAGTTGAATAAAGTTTTCAACTAAGTATTTAGCAAGGGTAATTATTAAGTTGAATCCTTGTAAAAGATAGTTACAAATGAAAATTTTTGAAAACCTCCAAAATTATTATTCATTGTAATATTGTTCTTAGTAAATAAATTGGAATATTGTATTTATTAATCATTTTCTAGATAAGATTAATTTATTAATATTCACAAATGCATTTATCAAAATAAATAAATACAGGTTTTCACAACCTATCCTCCTAAAAATAAATTGGCGTCGAATAAATTAATTTTTACCTTTAGATTTGAAAAGTTGGAGGTAGTTAATGCATATCATGTAGAGTCGTTCCCATGTCGACTCTTCCATCCCACGATATCGCCAGAGAACTCAAAAAAATGGTGTGGTTTTACCTCATAAATTTTTCTAGCGATGATCTGAAATTTTGACAGACTTTTACTCAAATGTCACATCATCATCAAGATTAATTTCTTCCCAGTTGATGATGTGAGAAGCGTGTGGCTCGTATTTCCATAGCATAGAAATGTGAAAAACATTATGTATGCCAGCCAATTAAGGTAGTGGAGCCAAACGATAAGCCACTTTTCCTACTCTACTCAAAATTTCAAAAGGCTCGCTAAAACGAGGTGATTGATTTCCCTTTTTTTTTAAAATTAACAACTCCTCGATGAGGTTGGATCTTCAAGATCACATGATCTCCAACTTTAAATGTCAAAGGTCTTCTCTCTAATCCGCATAACTTTTCTGCCTACTCTAGGTGATTTCAAGTCTTTGTCTTATTAATTTCGCATTCTCTGTGGTTTCTTGAACTAACTCTGTTCCTAACCAAGGTGCTTCTCTAACTTCTGTCCAACATATCGGCGATCGACAAGGTCATCCATACATAGCCTCATAAGGTGCCAAACTAATACTTGCTTGAAAACTATTATTGTAAGCGAGCTTGACTAGTGGTAAATGCCTCTCCCAATTACCCTTGAAATCCATCACATAGGCTCAAAGCATGTCTTTCAAAGTCTAAATCATTACCGTCAATTTGAGAGTGAATGGCCATATTAAAACACAATTCCGTACCCATAGCCTTTTGTAAAATTTTCCAAAATTGTGACGCAAAGCAAGGGTTAGGGTCTAACACTATTGAGACATGCAAACTAATGATTCCACAAATAAATAATCGATTTAATGATTTGAGTGTATATGTCGGCCCTACCAGTAGAAAATGAGTCGTTTTAATTAATCGATCAACCACAACCCAAATGGCATCAAGCCCTTGCAGTGACCGAGGCAATCCAGTTACAAAATGCATCGTTATGTGTTCCCATTTCCATTAAGGTATTGGCAAATGTTGGAGCTTTCTTGCCGGCTTCTGATGTTCTGTCTTCACTTGCTAACACGTTAGGCACTTAGACACGAATTGAGCAACGTCCCTTTTCATTCCACTCTACCAATACTGCCACTTGAGATCTTTGTACATCTTGTTTCCCATTGGATGGATTGCAAAAACCGATTACTGAAACTCTTTGAGTACTTCTTCTCTCAATTGTTTGATGTTTGACACAAAAATTTGACCTAGATACCTCAAACTACCATCTAGATAGAGTGCCCAATTCGGTGAGGATTCTCCTAACACTAATCATGACTTAATGAAGTCGTTCTCTTGATCAAATCCTTAGGTTCTAGCACTTTGGTAAGAAATTAGTGTGTTACAACTATTGTGAACAAATTAGCTTTTTCATTTTGAGTTCCTGGTTGTAACCTAAACTCATTCACAGTGCTCATCACTTCCTATTCTTTAATTGCTATGTTGGTCATGATTTCTCTCAATTTTCGACTGTGTACATCAGCTACAACATTAACCTTCTCAGGATGACAAGACAAAGTGAATTGGTAATCTTCAAGGCATTCCATCCAACGTTTCTACACCATGTAAAAATCCCTTGTGTGAACAAATACTTCAAGATTTTATGGTCGGTAAAGAGTTCAAACTTTTTGCCATAAAGGTATTGTCACCAAGTCTTAAGTGCATAGACCACAACCGCTAACTCTGAATTATGGGTTGGGTAGTTCTTCTCGTGGTTCTTCAATTGTCTCAGCCCAGAAGCCACTACTTTTCCATTTTGCATTAATACACTTCCCAATCATTCTTTGGAAGCATCACAATACATACTATAATCAATGTTGCATTCTAGTATGATTTAGAATAGAGACGTTTGTTAACTTATTTTTTTTATTTTTATCCTCCAGAAATGATCACTCTCAAGTTTCATTCCATTCAAACTTGACTCATTTCTATGTCAGACATGCCATTGGCTTGGCTAATTTGAAGAAGTCTTGTATGAAACTTCTGTAATAATTCACTAATCCCAAGAAACTACAAATCCTAATGTAGTCTTAGGTTATTTCCATTTCGTTACTACTTCTACTTTTAATGGGTCTACTGATATCCCGAATTCGAACACAACATAATCTAAGAATTTTACTCGTTCAACTAAAATTTGCATTTACTAGCTTTATCACACAACTAATTCTCCCTTAGAACTTACAAAATATCTCTCAAATACTGCTCATGATCTTCTTCTGATTGTGAGTACACCAAAATGTCAGTGATGAACATTACTACAAATTGATCTAAGTAGGGAGTGAAAATTTTGTTCATTAAGGCACAACGGGTTCAAAAATGTAGTTGTTGGTATATTGTCTTCTTTGACAAGTAGTTGGTGGTATCCAGACCTAAGGTCAATTTTGGAAAAACATTTTGAACCTCTCAATTGATCAAATAAGTCATCAATTATTGGTAAAGGGCATCGATTCTTAATAGTGACTCAATTGTGTTGCCGATAATCAATGCATAACTTCAGGGTTTTATTATTGTCCTTGTCGAACAATGTCACTGCTCCTTATGTCGGCGAACTAAGTTTGATGAATTTTTTGTTCAATAATTCCTACAATTGTGCCTTCAATGCTCAAAGTTCTACTAGCGCTATATGATGTGGTGCCATGGATATTGGTGATGTCCTAGGTTTCAGTTCGATCGTTAAATCTAGCTCACGCTTTGAAGGTAATTCCGGTAGTTCCTTAGGAAAAACGTCTACATATTTGCACATTACGAAAGGTAGTCCCAATTCCTTTCAATCTTCATCATCCTAGATTAAATTGACCAACCATCTAGCTAGTTCCTCATTCCTCCGTTATTTATGACACATTGAGAATAAAGAATCTTGTCTATTCCCCTTAAATTAGAAACATGTACCATTAGGAGAGTATGAAGTCACTACCTTACGATAACAATTGATAATTACTTGGTGGACTGACAAGTAGTTTATTTGTTTATTTCTTTGGATTACGTCAAAGTTTGACATTTCAATGGCTTTTAGGTTGCAGGTCAACGAATTTTAAATCACATGACTGAAACAGGAAATCTACTCAAATCAAATTATCTATTGGTAATGCTACACTCATGACTATGTCAAGTTGCTCTGATTTTAAGCCCAAAGTTAGTGCACATGCAATAAAGATGAAAGAATATGAAGTGGCAAAATAAAATAATACTATGAAGCTATAACAATGGCATCAATTAACACAAGGATTTAAATGGAATTTGAATAAAAGGTACAAAGTAATGAATGGAATGATGGTTTTAGACTTCAATGGAGTCAAAGTTATGGAAATAGTGGGCAAACTAGATATTTGACTTGCAAATGCATTGGTCATTCGCGTTTCAAACTAAATTTCCCAAATTCGTTACTCAATAAAGACTAAAAGAAAGTAACTACGGATACAACTAAGAATTAAGCTAAGATGGTTATCATGACTAATAAGTTGGTCGCAATAATAGTAAATCACATAAGCCTATTCAACTAATGCATAACACTATGCCTCAATCGAGATTTGATCTCTTCACATTGTTCCTTGGTATTCTAACATGAAGCTCTTTCTCAGGTCAGAGCCAAGTGCTTAATCTAATTATCCAATTCCTTGAAGTGGGTTTTTCATCCTTTAAATTGAAAGGGTTTCCTCCATATGGTAGGGAGAAAAACACTAAATATAACCACAAGTAATTTAAACCCAAAAGACAGACTCTGTAACAGCCCCAAATTTTGTAACCCTACCGTCACGACCCAAACCCGACCCTAGAGGTTAGGACGTAACCGGCCAACAATCATGAAATTACCTATGGCCTCAAACATAATCATAAAAATATATTTAAATATACGGCGCCTGTAGCAGAAGCAATTATGCAATGTGTCTATTGACCTATCCATACATGCCATGATCAGTAACATACATATTATATCTCATATCACACTTAATATTATATGCCATAACATTTACACACATTCATTATATGTACATAACCCAAAAGCAAAACTTATAACATCATAGACTACACGAAACCCAAATTTCTCAAGCTTGGCCAAAACAACACTAGAGCCCCGACCTAGATGTGCAACTTGGTGGCTTTACAAAAGACTGACTCTGATGCAGTCTCTAATGTGGAACTCCCAAATGCTCACCTACATACATATAAATAAACAGAGTGAGTTGGAAGCCCAATGAGTAATCTCCATGTAAGGGGTAAAATGAATGAGCCTCATGTCTTATTTAATCAATAGAAAGATATTGACATATTTAAATTCATTTCAAAAGCACATAGTATCAATTACCGTTCATTGATCCTTTCATAGATTACCAAATAGCGAAGTTCATACTTTTCTTTTAATCACATTTACAGAACGACCTCAGGTCCACAAACCGGCCTCAAGCCCAACACATGATACAAAATGGCCTTGGGCCCACACTTGATACAAAATGTCCTAAGGCCCAACATATGACAAAACGACCTCAGGTCCAATATATCAAAACGGCCTCGGGCCCATATATGACAAAACAACCTCAGGTCCAATATATCAAAACGGCATCGGGCCCATATATGGAAAACCAACCTCGAGTCCAACATATCAAAATGGCCTTGAGCTCACATATGACAAAATGACCTTGGGTCCAATATATCAAAATGGACTCGGGCCCACGTATGACAAAACAACCTGGTGTCCAATATATCAAAACGGCTTCGAGCCCATATATGACAAAACGACCTTGGGTCCATATTGCACATGTCATATAACAATCATAAAACTCATTCATTTCGATTCAAACACAATTTCAAAATAAGTTATCGTACTTGGATCAAAATGATTATTTAAGAACATATCTTTACAATTATGTTACTCACCGTGATCTAGGTCTTAATTAACTTGCTGAATTACCATACAAGACAATCATCAAAGATTGACATCATATAGAACGTTTATAGCGAATCATTAGCTTATATAAAACGCCCAACATGGATCATAGACAAAAAATAGTTACTAAGGGTCAAAGTACAATTTCTCAATTTATCAAAATTGATGCTCAAAAGGAAACTCATTCATTCATTCAAAAACTTACCATAGCATAATTACTCTGAAGGTTTCAAGCATATTTTATCATTTCGAAACACTCGTCAAGGCACATAATTTATGCAAAGCATAAGTTTCTCAATTCCAAAGTATTTCATATGAAAATACCGTTACAAAGAAATTACTCACAGTACTTGGTTGGATGGTACTTCTTAACGACTCAACCTCCAGAAACATAACCAAGCATAACATTTCAAAACGCACTGCCTTCAATTCACTCAATCAATTTATTCGTTATATATCTGTTCAATCATTCTCCATTATTTAATTTCTCTCAAGTGTTTAATGCTAATCTTCTCTATAAGTGAATCACATACAAAACATGTGCCAAATATGTACTTTAAATGACCCTAAATGTTCATGACTTAAATTAACGTTTCCTACTACAATTTCAAGTGTTTTTCATTGAAAATATCATGTTTACATATTTAAGGTTTAAGGAAACAGCAAGAAGCGAAAGGAACTAAGTTAGGGTAGGAAATGGCATGAAACGGTTAAAAGAAAATAAATAGCCTTCCCTAATTTGAGCATATCTATTTGTGTACGTAGAATTGGGATGTGATGCCACACCATTAGAAACTAGACTGTTAGGGCTTGAATTTAGGCTTAAGAATCTCTTAAAATAGAGTCCAAATGAATGAGATATACCTTTTTGAAGTTGGGTTGAAACAAAGGTTCCGTACGTGCGAAAGTTTTCATCGCTCTTGCGGCCCAAATCTACTTGAGCGGAAACATTGGCCGCTCAAGTGCCCAAAGAGCAAAGTGGAAACCTTTGTTTTTCTTCATGCTCCACTTGTGCGGTCTGGGCAAAATCAGACTGTCCGAAAATGGTGCAAAGTTGCAAACTTCCCAAACTCATTTCCAAGTCCGAGTCGAATCAAAACTCACTCCAAAACATGTTATACTAGCATGATATAGGTATAATTCTACATTACACACATCAATCTTGCCTCACCATTAGATTCATGGTCTCATCTATTTCATATATTCATAAATTGCATACACAAGCTCAATATACATACAACTTGGTGAATCTTCCAACAAATCTTGATTGTATGAACCATCTAGAGTTTATTTCATGGATTAATCATAAAAATGAACTCAAATCAAACAAAAATGAAAGCATTTCTTGATTCTATTTCAAACCCTTACACAACTCAAAACCCTAGCTCAAAATTCCCAATTTCCTTTTCATTTCAAGCAAAAGATAAGATATACACAAAGATTTCAAGTAGATTAGCATACCTTAGTTCAAATTTAGGGTTTGCCCATTGAATCCCTTGCAAAATCCTAGCTTCTCCTCTTCCTCTCTCTCCCTCTCTAACTCACTTAAAGCTCTCAACAAGAAATGAAGAACTCAAGTGCTAGATATACATATAAGACTTAGGCTCATAAATCTTAATTTAATCATTACGAATCGTAATTTTTCAAAATTTCACCGTGGTCTCTAAAAATCATGCTAAACACAAATATGAAGTCACTTTTGGCTTATCGCACCTCTAAGGATTTCCATTACAGTTCAAAGTTGTAATTGCAATATAGTTTTCTATGCTTCAACATACATCAATTCAAAATCATACAATTAAACTTACAAATTCATATCAAGCACATAATTAAGCATAATACAGGATGGGATATCAAAATCTTCTCCCCGTTAGGAAGTTTGGTCCTCCAAACTTGTTTTACCTTGCATTAGATACAAAGCAGGCATTTCCGTCTCATATCATTCTCCTTTTCCCCAGTGGTTTCTTCCCCATTCAACTTTGCTACAGAAGTTCAATTCAAATCTCAATCATTTAACGGTTCACAGTTGAATGATGCATCATAATCATCCAAGGTTATTCAGAAGTCTTCAGAAATGGAATGCAAATTCATAGATCAATCCCATGATAACAGATACAACATTGAAGTAATCAGTCACATGGTGTTCATAATTCATATATCCCAATATCCTATAGAATCAGTTGTATAGTACGATAATACTGAAGCATTCACTCGTAAAATGTATTAAATCC
This sequence comes from Camellia sinensis, assembly GCF_004153795.1. Classification (NCBI taxonomy): domain Eukaryota; kingdom Viridiplantae; phylum Streptophyta; class Magnoliopsida; order Ericales; family Theaceae; genus Camellia; species Camellia sinensis. The sequence goes on from NW_021026164.1 coordinate 1,043,955, forward strand.
ATATACTTCCAAGTAGTTGACGTTTTTAATCCCAAATAGTGTTCACATTCAATATAATCTGTTGTTAACAATTCCCCCAGCATCAGATTTAAAATATGGTGACATGGATACATCCATTCTCTAAAACCATAAAACCCACGGTATCAAATATGTTCCCAATCAATCGAAGGTATGGGCTTACATATTGTTCATATCGGATAGTCTATTATTAGCAGTCCAAATAAAGTCTTCAAAATATGTTAAGTCTTCAAAACATATTCAGGTTCTTGATTTATCATTTCCCTTAGTAAGCATAACATGGTTATTCATTTATAAACGATTCATAGTCCCCCCGTAATGAAATCAAATCAAATGCAATTCTATCCCATCCTTCTCAAATAGAGTTTTGTCCTAAAGGTCATAGTCAAATCATCTAGATAGACAAATGGGCAGTCTCACATTTTGTTTTAAGTTCATGAATTCTCACAGTTATATCATAGTCAAATCGTGATGGTTCATATCATCTCAAAGTCATATCAATGGGTATCATATCGTATTCAATATAACAATTCTCAAATAAGTCCACATATAGGTGTGTAGGTTCACAATTATGTATAGCATAGAGTTTACTATCCGGGATATAGAACCAAGTTGCATAATCGTCATAGAATGATAGTTTTGATAGTCTAGTCAATAGGAATAAGTAGCATAACAATCATTCCAAGCAAAGGTATATATATATCAGCCTAAAATTAAGTAATACATAGGTGATCATTCACATCAACAAAGGTACCTTGATTAGCATTCACTCTTGTAGTAATAAGTTTCGTCATTGGTAATAATCTAGCTAAGCTAGTGGTGGGTCTATTCACAGTTTGACCAGCCTGAGGACAATTTCTCACTATATGGCCTATCTTACCACACCAATAACAAGCTCTAGAAATTCAATAATAGATTCCCCGGTGCTTTTTCCCACATTCTGAAAAAATTGGTGCTGAACCATTTCTTTGGGCGAGTTCATATTGGCTCGATGTTCCTGACTTCGATTTCTTTGTCTTTGAAAATTCCTCATTCTAATCAGTGCTTTGTCTTTTTCTGTTCCATACAGAAGATCGGTTGATATTAACTTTAGCCAGAAATGCCTGGTCTAACACATCCGCATAGTTTGTTAATTTCAGCACATTAACTGTCTCTTGGATTGAGTTTTAGAGTCTTCCATGGAACAATGGTGGCTTCCTTTTCTTGACCTCTTTTGTCAATATGATAATTCGGTCATCCGCTTGATGTTATTGCATAGACGGAATTGGCATTGGGAGTAGAGGTGGCGGTATTTGCCATTGTTGTTGTCATTCTTGTTGCCATTCTTGTTGTCATCCCAATCTTTCCGCCATCTCATGTATCATTATTTCTATTTTGTCTAGTCTTGATGACATTGACTCCTCTAGTTCATCGCCTCTTGTACTCACTATTTTCTAACAGATACAAAAAGTTACACATAAACATAGGCATACTTACACATAAGCACATACTCTCATATTCAAAATTCACATATCTTGGGTGCACAATTGATCATATACTTGATAGATGATAACATACAGAACACGTATCAAATAAATGCATACGTAACAGATGATTGCATACTTGTCAGATATTGCACGTTGAATACTTATCAAATAAATGAACATTTAACAGATGAATGAAATTCTCAATTTCGTTCTACAACTCTTATTGCTTAAATGGACACGTGTGTGAGATATAACTCGTGCTTTGATACCACTTTGCCATGACCACAACCTACCCCCAGAGGTTTAGGATGTAACCGGCCAGTAATCATTAAATTACCTATGACCTCAAACAGAATTATAAAAATATATTTAAATATACGGGGCCTATAGTGGAAGCAATTATGAAATGTGTCCGTTGAGTTGTTCATACATGCCATGATCTGTAACATACATATTATATCTCACATCACACTTCATATCATATACCATAACATTTACACACATTCATTATGTATACACAACCCAGAAGCAAAACTTATAACATCATAAACTATACAAAGCCCAAGCTTCTCAAACTTGGCCAAAACAACACTAGAGCCTCGATCTAGAGGTGTAACTTGGCTGGCTTTACAAAAGACTAACTTTGATGTGGTCTCTAATCTGTAACTCCCAGATGCTCACCTATATACATACAAATAAACAGAGTGAGCTGGAAGCCCAATGAGTAATCTCCATGCAAGGGGTTAAATTAATGAGCCTTATGTCTTATTTAATCAATATACAGATCTTGACATGTTTATACTCATTTCGGAAGCACATAGTATCAAATACCATTCATTGATCCTTTCGTAGCTTACAAAATAGCGAAGTTCATACTTTTAATCATATTTACAGAATAGGCTTAGGCCCAACACATGATACAAAATGACCTCCGACCCACAAAACGGCCTCGGGCCCACAAAACGGCCTCGGGCCCACAAAACGGCCTCGGGCCCACAAAACGGCCTCAGGCCTAATCATATATCAAAATAGCCTCAGGTCCAAAATATAACAAAATGACCTTGGGTCCTACATATCAAAACGACCTCAGGCCCACATATGACAAAATGACCTTGGGTCCAATATATCAAAACGGCCTCTGGCCTACATATGGCAAAACGACCTGGGGTTCAATATATCAAAACGGCCTCGGGCCCACATATGACAAAACAACCTTAGGTCCATATTGCACATGTCGTATAACATTCATAAAACTCATTCATTTTGATTCAAACAAAATTTTCAAATAAGTCACTATACCTCAATCAAAATGAATATTTTAAAATGTATCTTTGCAATACTATTACTCACTATGATTTAGGCCTTAATTAACTTGTTAAATTACCATATAGGACAATTGTCAATGATTGACATCATAAAGAACGTTCAGGATAGATCATAGACAAATAACAGTTAATAAGGGTCAAAGTACATTTTCTCATTTTATCATAATCATTGCTCAAAAGGAAATTCATTCGTTCTCATGAGAACATTCTTTTAGAAACTTGCCATAGCATAATGACTCCGAAGATTTCAAGCATATTTTATCATTTCGAAAACACTCGTCAAGGAACATAATTTATACAAAGCATAAGTTTCACAATTCCAAAGTATTTCATATGAAAATACCGTTACAAAGAAATTACTCACAATGCTTGGTCAGATGATACTCCTTAACAACTTAGCCTGCATAAACATAACCAAGCATAACATTTCAAATCACATTGCCTTCAATTTACTCAATCGCTTTATTTGTTACATATGTGTTCAATCGTTCCCCATTCTTTAATTTCTTTCAAATGTTTAATGCTAATCTTCTCTATAGGTGAATCACGTACAAAGCATGTGCCAAAGATGTATTTTAAACGACCCTAAATATTCATGACTTAAATTAATGTTTCCTACTACAATTTCAAATGTTTTTCATTGAAAATATCGTGTTTACATATTTAAGGCTTAAGGAAATAGCAAGAAGCAAAAGGAACTAAATTAAGGTAGGAAATGGCATGGAATAATTAAAAGAAAATAAACAGCCTTCACTAATTTGAGTATATCTATTTGTCTACTTAGAAGTTGGATGTGTGACTCTCACCATTAAAAACTAGACTTCTAGGGCTTTAATTTAGGCTCAAGAATTGCTTAAAACGGAGTCCAGATGAAGGAGATATGACTTTTTGAAGCTGGGTTGCAACAGGGATTTCGCACGTATGGAAGTTTTAACCGCTCGTGCGGCCCAAATCCGCTTGAGTGGAAACACTAGCCACTCAAGCAGAAACACTAGCCACTCGAGCAACCAAAAAGAAGAATAAAAACCTTTGTTTTTTTCATGTTCTGCTCGTGCAGAGCCCATGGCCACTCAAATTCCCAATTGTCTCTTGATTTCAAGCAAAAGATGATATATACACAAAGATTTTAAGTAGATTAACATACCTTAGTTCAAATTTAGGGTTTGCCCCTTGAATCCCTTGCAAAATCCTAGCTTCTCTTCTTTCACTCTCTCCCTCTCTATCTCACTCAAAGCTCTCAACAAGAAATGAAGAACTCAAGAGCTAGATACGCATATAAGACTTAGCTTCATAAATCTTAATTTAATCATTTAAAATTATAATTTCTCAAAATTTCACCGTAGTCTCTAAAAATCATTGTAAATACAGATATGAAGTCGGTTTTGGCTTATCTTACCTCTAAGGCTTTCAATTTCAGTTCAAAGTGGTAATTGCAACAGATTTTTCTGCACTTCATATAAGAATTCAAAAATCACATAAATCACATAATTAAACTTACAAATTCATATCAAACACATAATCACACGCATAATTAAGCATAATATAGGTTGGGATATCACACCTACTTAACCTTAATTAAATCCACATTCACCCATTTTTACAAAATATCCACTCTGTACATGCATGCTTGAGATCATATAATCACGCAATAATTTTATTAGTCACATTATAAGCAAAACAACTCCTTCTCCATTCTATTACAACAATTGGATATATGAGAATTTTCTAACTATTTCACATGCATTATACATTCAACATGTTCCTATTCTGAATCTATTGCAAGTGAGTTTCTATTACAACAAAATAAATAACAAATAAGGACCATATGGGCTTACATCATTCGAGGTTGAAACCTTGTTACAAAAAGGAGGATTTCAACCCCAAAACATCTTAGCTCAAAATCTTTACCAAATAAACAACAAAATAGGAGCCTTCTTGCTCTAAATCATGCCATTCCTTCAACGAGGTGGAGACATCTCATTGGTACTTGAAATTAACTTTTTCACTAAGGGATGAGCATAACGCCCAATAAAGATAACATTACAATCGTATATGGGATTACCATGTGTATGTTCATGAATACATGCGTTATAATGTCATGCCAAAACATTTTTCTTTCTCATAATGCAACAATGCAACTTCTTTTTTATAAAAAAGGAACAGGTTCCATATAATTCATAAATAAAATTATTAAATCATAAATAACATCCTCAAAATCATTAAGGGATGTGTTTTCAAGTAGTCTATCAAGAACTACTAAAAATCCACATTGGCTATTAACCAAAAGGGAAATTGGGCACCTAACTCCGCGCAGGTTTCCAAACTTACATTGAGGACCTCAGGCCACCTTGATCAATTTGTAAACATTTCTACATGTTCCATATTTAACAAACTTGTTTACTTTAATTATTTAACAAAGTTCCAAATCATTTTCCAAATGTTCCAAAGACAATCCCTCAAAACATGTTCAACAATAAACATGAGGAAACATGAAATGCAAATGAGATACTGTGGGATGCCTTTGCAGTTACCACGTGCACCTAATAGTTTGGAATCCCACTCTCTGGATCTAGTCCCACAAGTGCAATATGAAACATAAATGAGAGTCCAAATCTGACAACTTGTATAGAAAATCCATTTTTGTAATAACTCTCATTTTGCCTTAGTCATATTTATGAGAATTTACATGATTAGGCCGAGGTGTGAGTCACCTAGGCATTGGAGATCTTTGATCCTTGAACCTTCTTACCGACTTGTGCACCTTAGCCAACACCTAGTAACCTTGTTCCATGACTTGTACAACCTAGGCTGAGGTGTGTCACACCTAGGCCAAGTATTATTCATCCTAGCCGAGGTCAGGAAGACCTCATCTATCCTTTAGTTGTCCGAAGCCTATGTTTTGATCCAGGATCCTTGCCTTGTTAGAGTACCCATGCCACCTTATATGTTGTATACACTTTGACCTACTCCTCTCCTTTCATTCAGGCACATTTTTTAGGAGATTTGACCAAATGATGCCATGTGTCCCAGTAGTGGGTATTAGTTAGTAGTTGAGAAACCCATATCATTTGACATATCTTTGTCTAAGAAGTGGGAGAAGCTCTAGGAAAAAGAAGAGGAAGTTCTTGGAGGAAGCTAGACTTTTTAATCTTGATTTTCATACCTTGAACCATTTGATTTGTGTTTTGAGGATAGGTTATTGATTTACTCTTATTGGTCTTTATGTTAATCTTATCACATTGCATGATCTAGCATTATCCATGAGCCATGCATTGATTTAAAGTTTTGTTTCAGAAAGGAAAGTGATGTTCTTATATTCTTGAAGAATAACAATGTTTTGATCCAAAATTTTCGAACAAGTTCTATGTTTTTTGGTTTGTTTCCATGAAATCTTCAAGTATGGATACCCAGGTCCATGTTTTCGAAATCATATCATGAAACCTTAGAATTTGAATAAGAAGTTATGATTTTAGCATTCATGTTCTTCATGTTCTTCATATTCTTCAAGAGGAAACCTAGATTTGCAGACTTTGCTATTTCCCTAAGTGTGGTCACCGAGACCCACTCTTGTCCAGACCTCACACATAGGCCAAACATTGCATCTCACCTTGGCTTGCCTTGCATAACAAATTGCACCTTGGTCTACCTTACATGAACACCTAGGCTGACCATAGTGCATCATTGCTGACACCTTGTAACGTTCTGGGCAGGTAGCCCAAATCTCAGCTAGGGACACCATACCTCGGCCATGACCTCCTAAGTTTACCCAGCTAGGCCATTTCAACCCAACTCATCTTTGTGTATCCATTCCTAGACCTGGTTTGTACCCAGCATGCTTTTCCAAGAAGAAAACATTAATTCAACTTCCCGAACATGTTTTGTTTTATTTTGACTTGGTTTTGGAAAGAAATGTTGAGATCTATTTTACTTATGTGAAGCTTGTTTTAATAGTGCATTGCATAACCATCCTTGAGCATCTCTTCTTGTTTTCTTGTAGTGCATTCAATGGGATTTACCATGTATTCGTAGGTCTTGAATCCTAGCCTTAATCCCCACGTTCGAAGTGCTATTATAAGTTGTATTTTCAATAAAAGCTATGTTATACCTTTTTGATATAAGCTTTACTTTGTTTTGAAAAAGTATTTGATCAAACATGAATGATGATCCCTTAGTTTTTGTATCAAGTATTATGTTTGTTTTCATGACATTCTAAAAGGTCCTAGTGTGCTAGGGGACTTTAATATAACTAGTACTTTTGTTTCAGATATCTCCTTTGCCACCGATGGATGGGCTTGTCTAATCGATTCTGGGTCGGTTATTCCTTTGTTTTTTCAATGAATGTTCATCCTTTGAGTTATGGAGATGTTAGTAAACATCCTTTGAAGCTTTGAAAGCCTTTGATTGATGAACTTGGTTCATTCTTTGATTTGTTATAAGTTATGATTTGTATTATTTTGGTAAAATCTCGGATATCATTCATTCAAACCTTTATTATTTGTATCATTCACCGAGTTTTTAGCTCACCTATCTCCCTTACATATATATAGCTGATGAGCAGGAAGGCGATGTCACCTAAGACTTTATTTGGAAGATGTTTTGGTCCATGTTTTTGTATTCATCTTGAAGATCATGCTTCTTAGCTTTATAGAACTTTCCTTTTGCATGTTTTGGCCTGAGAAGCCTTTTGATGAAGATGTAATAGCAGGTTTGATTTATTTTGTATCCAAGTTGTAAAACTATGTTAATATATTTGTCATTTCATTTAATCTAAGCCCAGCTCTTATGGGCTAATTTGATTTAAATTTGTTGCTTCCGCTCATGTATTCCCCATAGGTATACTCTGTATTTGTGAATCTTTGTAAGTTGCCCTTCGGTAATCTAAGATTACTGGCCATCACTTCATCATTCTATTAGGGGCGGAATGGGGTTGTGATAGATACGTATCAAACCATAAGTCTTTATAGTATGTTTATTCAAACACTCTTAGTCCTAAAGAGTATAGGATTTCCTTTAGAATGATTCTAAGATTGCATCATATTTTTTGCTATTTAACAAGGTTTATGTAATTTTGGAATGTTTATTTACTAATTGTCAACTTGCCTATGTGTTCGTCTTGTTTTAAAGTCACATTTTGCATACTTATAGCATCATGAGAATGGGATGACCTCCAATTAGAAGAGATCATTTTGAGGACAGATTAGACATATTGAAAGGATGGTAGAAGGTTTGACCTATGAGTTAAGGCATGCAAGATAATAGATTACTAGCACCACATCTACTCAAGCCGAGTAGACAAATGGCAAAGGCACAGCTCCACTTCTGCCTCCACCTCCTCCAGCACCAATAGTGCCTCCACAGCCAGCATAATATGGGGACAACACATTAACTTTGATTAAAGAATTTAAGAAAATGAACCCGCCAAGGTTTCAGGGAGGGATAGATACACTGAAGGAAGAAGCATGGTTTCTTGAAATAGAGAAGTTATTTGAAAGCTTTCCTAGTACTGACACCCAAAAGGTGTGATTGGTGACATTCACACTGGATGACGATGCTCGTAGTTTATGGACGATGATCCAGGAAGGTAAGCTAGGTTTGGCATGGGCTAGATTTTTGGAGTTATTATATGACAAGCACTTTTCATTAAGTTTCTAAGATCGCAAGACCACGAAATTCCAGACTCTGACACAGGGTAACAGAACAGTAGCTGAATACGATTATCTTTTCAACAAGTTGGCTAGGTATGCACCTCACACTATCAATACCAAATACATAAAAGCTAGAAAGTTTGAGAGTTGGCTTCGTGGAACAATAAGATCGAGTTAATATGCTCAACATGCCAACTTACGCTGAGGACAGAGCCATTATGGAAGAAGCTAACTTGAACAGATATTAGAGTTCAGGAGAGAGTCAGAGGAAAAGGCAGGATTATGACAATCGTCGAGCACGATTTAATGCAAAGAAAAAGGTAAATGTGGGTTGTTCAAGCAACTCAGTTCAGGAAAGTGGTACTAGGTCGACATGTAAAAGTTGCAGGAAGCAACATTAGGGAGTTTGTCATTAGGCATCGAGATTATGCTTGGAGTGCGGTGGGATGGGTCATCTTGCTAAAGATTGTCCTAAGATAAAGGCTAAGGATGGTAAGAAAAATGTGAGCACCTTAGGTTCTATACAAAAAGGCTATGTTGGGAAAGGACAGATAAGACAAGGTAGAGTCTTTGCATTAGTGCTAGGGGACACTCAGTGCACCAAGACTGTAGTGTCAGCTATACTTCATATTTGCACTCAAGATGCATATATATATTGATTGATTCGGGTTCAACACATTTGTTCGTATCTACTAAATTTGCAAAGAAATTAAATAGAGAATTAGAACCCCTTGGCTATTTATTATTTGTCTCTACTCCATCTTGAAGAACTATGACTGTTGCATCAATTTATAAAGCATGTGTTGTTATGAATGAGAATGTTGAATTATTAGTTGATTTGATGTCGTTGAACATGATTAATTTTGATGTTATATTGGGAATGGATTAGTTAGTAGCAGATAATGCATCCATTAATTGTGTTTCTAAAAGTGTCACTTTTACACCCCTGAACCAAGCCGAGGTTACATTTCAGGGTAAAGGAGTATTATCTCCACCTTACTTGATTTTATACATGAAAGCTCATAAGTTGATCCAAAAAGGATGTTAGGGTTATTTGTGTAGTGTACTAAGTAATCTAAATGGAAATACCGAACTGTATGATATTCTAGTTGTTAATGAATTTCCCAGTGTTTTTTTCGAATGATTTGCTTGGCCAGTTGGTTGATAGGGAGATAGAATTTATTATTGATGTTATGCCAGGAACACAACCTATCTCCAAAACACCCTATAGGATGGTCTGAGCCGAGTTTAAGGAGTTAAAAAGTTCAATTACAAGAGTTATTGGCTAAGGGTTTTATTAGGCCGAGCACTTCACCTTGGGGTGCACTTGTTCTATTTGTTACGCAAAAGGATGGCACACTTCGTCTTTGTACTGATTACCGAGAACTGAATAAGGTAACCATTAAGAATAAATATCCATTGCCGAGGATTGATGATTTGTTTAATCAGTTACATGGAGCACAACTCTTTTCTTAAATTGATCTCAGGTCAGGCCACCACCAACTCAAGGTTAAGGCCAAGGATGTGAAGAAGCCTATTTTTTGGACAAGGTATGGCTCTTATGAATTTTTGGTAATGCATTTTGGGGTAACCAATGCCCTTACTGCAATTTTGGATTTAATGATCAAAGTCTTTAAGCCATACTTAGATCAGTTTGTGGTTGTTTTCATTGATGATATCTTGATTTATTCCAAGACTAGAGATGGACATGAGAATCATTTGAGACTTTCCTTACAAATGTTGAGAGATAGAAAATTGTATGCTAAGCTTAGCAAATGTGAATTTTGGCTTTCAAGCATTTCATTTTTTGGCCATGTGATTAATGAAGAGGGTATTTCGAGTGATCATAACAAAATTGAAGCAATTGTGAATTAGTTGAGACCTACTAATGTATCGGAGGTTCATAGTTTTCTCGGTTTGGCAGATTACTACTGAAAGTTTCTGAAGGACTTCTCAAAGTTTGTAGTACCATTAACATAGTTGACTTAGAAGGGAGTGGCATATGAATGGACCGAGGATTGAGAATCAGCTTTCTAGGAGCTAAGGACAAGGATAGTCACAACACCAATTCCTGTACTACCATCAGGTAATGAGGAATTCCAGATTTATAGTAATGTTTCACATAAGGGTTTAGGTTTTGTGTTAATGAAAGGGGACAAGGTTATAGCATATGCATCTCGTCAGTTGAAACCCTATGAAAAGAATTATCCCACCCATGATCTAGAATTAGCAGCTGTGGTATTTGCTTTGAAAATTTGACATCATTACCTGTACGAAGCTTCTTGTCAGATTTTCACAAATCACAAGAGTCTGAAGTATTTTCACTTAGAAAGAATTGAATATGAGGTAGAGAAGATGGCTTGAATTATTGAAAGACTATGACATGCGAATTCAGTATCACCTAGGTAGAGCTAACTTAGTGGTCGACAAGTTGAGCGAAAACATCCGTTGGGAGTTTGCCATGTTTATTAACCGAGTAGAAAAGCATACTTCGGGATTTTCAAGACTTAGATATTAATGTTGTACTTCGCCAAGATGAGGGAATTTTAGTAGTGATTTCAACAGAGCCAACTACTATTGAGAAAGTAAAGATAAGGCAGATGGAGGATGAATTTTTCAAGAAGGTAGTTGATGAGATTATCACAAAGCCGAGACTGGGGTATACCATTGAGATTCAAGTACTAAAGTTCGAGGGATGATTGTGTGTAGTCAACATCCCAAAGTCAAAAAGGAGAATTTTGCAAGAAACTCATAGTTCCAGGTTTGCCATTCATTCAAGAAATACCAAGATGTACCAAGATGTGAAGCAGACTTTTTGGTGGTCAAATATGAAGAGAGAGATTGTCGAGTTTGTATCAAAATGTTTGTGTTGTCAACAATTGAAAGTAGAACATCAGAGGCTAGCTGGACTTCTTCAACCTTTGTTAATTCCCGAGTGGAAATGGGAACACATTTCCATGGATTTTGTTGTGGGTTTGTCGAGCACGGAAAAAGGTATGGATTCGATTTGGGTTATAGTTGATAGACTAAGTTAGCACACTTTTTGCATGTTACGACTACATTTAATACTGACCGACTAGCTTTGTTTTATATGAATGAGATTGTTAGACTTCATGGGGTGCCGATATCTATTATTTCAGACTAGGATCCAAATTTTGTTTCAAGATTTTTTCAGAGTTTACACAAAGCTTTGGGAACCGTGTTGATGTTTAGCACGACTTTCCATCCTCAAACTGATCGGCAAATGAAGGGAACGATTCAGATGCTTGAGGATATGCTCAAGTTATATGTATTGGGCAGAGTTAGGAGTTACATTTCTCGTTAATAGAATTTGCTTACAACAATAGTTTCCAAGCTAGCATTGGTATAGCTTCGTATGAAGCTTTGTATGAGAGGAATTGTCAGTCGCTGATTTCTTGGACCGAAGTAGGGGATAAAGCATTGATTGGTTTAGAGTTAGTTCAAGTGACAATCGAGAAGATTAAGCTCATTCAACAAAGAATCAAAACCACTCAAACTCGACGAAAGAGTTATGTCGACCAAAGAAAAAGAGAGTTAGAGTTTGAAGTTGGGGATCATGTATTCCTAAAAGTTTCACCAATGAAAGAAGTTTCAGGGTTTGCAAAAGAAAGGTAAGTGTCACAACCCAAACCCGCCCCTACAGGTTCAACGACATAACTGGCCAGTAATCTTGGGATTACCGAAGGCCTCTGAACAAATTAACGTATAATAAGAAGCTAGCGGAAATAATTATATACATATAACGTCCATAGAGTTGTGTAGACATACATGGGACAGAAAAATTAAAACTCATATTTACAACTTATATGATGTCATCACAATATCAATCTTCCATCTCCATCGATATAGATAAACCCAAAGAAACTGACCCCACAAACAAAATAAGTAACTTAAACTTGCATTATGTTCACAAAACTTGATCACAAAACACTTTAGAACCTATTCGGGAGGCACACTCGTTGGCTAACTCAAACTGATCTCCAGGCAAACGTCACTGAGCCTAGTCCCGTGCCTGGTCACTTGCATACATAAATAATAAAATGAGCTGGAGCCCAATGAATGACATTAGAGTAAAGGGGTTATGAATGATGTCCAAAATAGATTCAGAAATCAGAGTTCATATCAAAAACAGATTCAGATTCACATACTTCTACAGATTTCATAAGTAGTTATATATGGTATATCCTTTAGCTATCAGATCAGATTCTTCATAAGACCCACATGCATAGTCGGTACCGATGACTATAAAGGTCAACATCTTTATGCACAAATAGCCATGGTATTATTAACCCAAGTGAAACCCACGTGAACATAGGCCTCGGTATTTGTTACCCCTAAGCAAGGGCCACATAAACAAAAGCCACGGTATTGTTACCCCCGAGCGAGGGCCACGCGAACAAAGGATGCCACACATACATTTCAGAAAAATGGACAATCATTCATGATTCAAAAATAGCATTTCAAAAAATAGATCACATCTTTTAGTCAGAAAATACTTATAATCAAACATAGCTTTACATAGTTGTTACTCATAGATAGCTCCAATTGGAGAAGAGTCAAATAGTTGGATCAACGATCTACGGCACGTGACCTACACAAGCACATAACGGATACACACTGAAACACACACTTAGAAAACACTTAACTCACTTCTTATCTACCTTGGTGTGTTTCTAACCCTTATCCTCATTATTGTGTCTTAATTAAGGTATAGGAATGCCTAGGATGCAATGAGGATGCCAAAATGTAACTTGAAACATTTAGTCAAATTTTCAAAAATAGAGCAGCCTGCTCGAGCGCAACATCGGTTGCTCGAGCGGTCTGCTAAGTCTACAAAAGTACCGGTTGCATGATTTTTCTATTCGACGATCCCTCGAGCCAAAGACTGAGCAAGCAGGTTCTTCAGTTGAGTGCAACTTCGGTCGCTCGAGCGGTCTACAAAATTTTGAAAAACTTGTAGGAGCATGAATTTTATGCTCGAGCCAATTTTTTCTCGCTCGAGCTAAAATGCAAATCAAAGGGTGGTCGCTCGAGCGCAACTTTGGTCACTCGAGCGATGATGCAGAATTCTAGAATTTCCAAATTGCAGTTCTAAGTCCAAAATCCAATTCCATTGCACCAAAACATGTTCTTTTGGGCCAAAACTTGAGAAAACACTTGCAAACTCATGGAACTTTATGATTTGAAAGCCATTTTGCAAAATCAAAGCCCAAAAGCATGCCAATTATGCAAAACCAAACTTGAAACTACCAAAACATCTCAAACCTTCCAAAACACAATAGTTGAGGTCAAATGATGAGAAATGCTATGAATTCTTAAAACCAAGCTAGAATTGCCACATGCATGAGATAAATCTTTTGAAAACAACTTCAAAACTCCATGAAATGCGCATGCATGCATGGTTAACTCTTCTTTCTTACTTCCTTAGTTCAATTCATGCATCTCATAGCTTAATTCCCTTGAATGCATACATTAACCAACTAAATTACAAAGCTAGAGGCTTGACTTCTTACCTTAGATGCATAATTGAGCTCTAGTTGGGTAATTGTTTGAGTTTCCAAGTCAAATCCTTCAAGTCTCTACAATATTCAAGCTTTGAACTCAATTTTCTTGTGTATGTGTGTGTGTGCGCGTCTCTCTCTCTCTCTCTCTCTCTCTCTCTCTCTCTCTCTCTCTCTCTCTCTTTTTGAGGTAAATAATTTTTAAAATTTAAAAAAAAATTGTGTTTATTTTTTTAAATTAGTTTTCTATTAAATTTCAACCAAATACATATGATGATAGGATGAATTGGGTTGATATTAATTGTGTGAATGTATTGGTTTAGACAGAGAAAATAAAGAGTGAAATGTTTGCCGAGTATGTATTATAAATATATTATTGTCCTGTGTAATAATGCAATGTAACATGTGAGGTAAAAGAGTGCTTGTATTGTATTGTATTGTATTTTTTATTTTATTTTATTTGTATTACTTGTCCTATAAATATATGAGTGAGAGTGACCGCGTATGCTGCTTCATTAAATAAAAATGTCGTCGAAACAAAGAGATATATAAGTTAATGTAAATATGTAGTCTTCAGATACATATTTAAGATAGATTGTGTAATAGGTCGATTAGTTATCGGGAGTTTCTATTTACACACGGTATAAATAATTTGACCATGTTTATTTGGCTCCATAGAATGGAGGGAATTAAGGGTTTAGTGAGATTGAGAGAGAAAATTATTAGTGTGGTGATATTAGGTTGGAGATATAGGATAAAAAGTGTTTGTTTATATACCACCGGATTAGTAATATTATAGATAGTATTAATATATAAAATTAATATATATATTTTTAATTTTTAGTATTTTT
>NW_021026164.1:1060402-1077334 GCF_004153795.1 Camellia sinensis
GAAGTACACATCCAGTGACATTTTCAGGACTTCCTAATGAAGAATGGATTGACGTCGTCAACATGGATGCAACTGCAGTCGACCATGCATACGAATTCATCATTTCCAAATCTTCTACAAGGGCGACAAAGGCCCATCCCACTGTTAGACCAGTTGTTGGTAATAGCAGAGTCGCCACAACAAATAGACACATTATTCGTGCAACATCCTCAACGCTTTGATTTCTGTAGTGTTTTGGTCCTGCAATTTCAATGCTTTCAAATTGACTTGCTTCATGAATTTTTCAGAGTAAAATTTTACTTCCAATCAGAGTAAAAATTTTCTTTCAGTAAAAGTAAAGTTTTACTTTCAGATTCACTTGTTTATAATGAGTAAAATTTTACTTATTACAGAGTAAAATTTTACTTTAACTCTAGCCTTTATTCATTACGCTTTGATTTCTGTAGTGTTTTGGTCCTGCAATTTCAATGCTTTCAAATTGATTTGCTTCATGAATTTTTCAGCGTAAAATTTTACTTCCAATCAGAGTAAAAATTTTCTTTCAGTAAAAGTAAAGTTTTACTTTCAGATTCACTTGTTTATAATGAGTAAAATTTTACTTATTACAGAGTAAAATTTTACTTTAACTCTAGCCTTTGCTCATTACGCTTTGATTTTTGTAGTGTTTTGGTCCTGCAATTTCAATGCTTTCAAATTCACTTGCTTCATAAATTTTTCAGAGTAAAATTTTACTTCCAATCAGAGTAAAATTTTACATCCAATCAGAGTAAAATTTTACTTTCAATAAAATTAAAGTTTTACTTTCAGATTCACTTGTTTATAATGAGAGTAAAATTTTACTTCAACTCTAACCTTTGCTCATTACGCTTTGATTTCTGTAGTGTTTTGGTCCTGCAATTTCAATGCTTTCGAATTCACTTGCTTCATGAATTTTTCAGAGTAAAATTTTACTTCCAACCAGAGTAAAATTTTATTTTAACTCTAGGCTTTGCTCATTACATGATTTTTTGTATGTGTTTTTGGTTTATTTCCTAGGGTATATTGTTCAGAGTAAAATTTTACTTTAAATAAAAGTAAAGTTTTACTGCCAAACAGAGTAAAATTTTACTGTCTCATTACAATGCTTGTGCATTTTGTTTAGTGTTTATTTGTTTTGTCACATTGTTGTTTATAGTAAAATGTTACACTGTTGATATAGGGAAACTTTTTAGTGTTTGAAAATGGTTGTTAGAAGAAGCAAATGTGGTGATGATGATGATGATGATTTTGAAGTTCCACCAATGGTTATACAAAAGAAGAAAGTCCCTAAAAAAAAGAGCAAAAGTAGTAAAGAAAGTCCTTCGAAGTTGAATATTGTACATGGAGTATGGGAGAGAGAGAACTATGTGAAATAATATAGGTCAAATATTGTTTCATTGATAAACATAATGCAAGACACGAGGTTCACTAAAAGACACATTACTGCCCTTGAGAGAACACCTTTTGGGATGTTGTTTAAATGTTTTTGGAAAAAAGATGATGTGGTGTTAAAGAAGTTCAAGAAAGTTGATGATAATGTCATGGATGTGATCAAATCTTATGACTTTCATGCAAAGGGATTTAAGCTTGGGGGAAAAACATGTGACATACGGGACAGTGATGTTACTTTAATTTTTGGGATAAAATCGGGAAAGAAAAAAGTAGATGTGTCATATGGGAAGAAACAAGAATCACCTTTTGTGCAGAGAAGGTTTCGTAATATGTCAAGAATATCTGTAAAGAGTTTGCGAGAGGCATTAGGAGATGCGTTGGAAGGCACAACGAGAGTTGATGTTGAGAATGTTGCACGAATAATGTGTCTATTTGTTGTGGCGATTTTGCTATTACCAACAACTGGTCTAACAGTTGGATGGGCCTTTGTCGCCCTTGTAGAAGATTTGGAAATGATGAATTCGTATGCATGGTCGACTGTAGTTGCATCCACGTTGACTACTTCAATCCATTCTTCATTAGGAAGTCCTGAAAATGTAACTGGATGTGTACTTCTTCTTTTTGTTAGTAAATTGAACTACTTGAAATATTACGCAATCTATCTTTAGAGAATGAACTAGTTTTGATTTTTTATTTTATAGTACTGGTTATGCGAGCATACTACCCTCATTCAACCTCAAGGAAAAAATTTGTGTCCAAGGCTCCTTCGATGGGACTTATCAACATTGAGGAAAAAGCTAATGAAGAGGTCATTGCAAACACTAAAGCCCGAAGAGGTATCATCTTTCCAAACTCAGCCTTACTGGTTCACTTTGTTTAAAATTATACGTACATAATTAAATCTTACTCTTGAACAGAGTAAAAGTTTACTTACAGTCAGAGTAAACTTTTACTTTGAAACATAGTAAAATTTTACTTACTCTTGAACTGAGTAAAATTTTACTTACAATCAGAGTAAACTTTTACTTTAAAACATAGTAAAATTTTACTTACTCTTGAATTGAGTAAAATTTTACTTACAATCAGAGTAAACTTTTACTTTGAAACAGAGTAAAATTTTACTTTTACTCTTGAAGAGAGTAAAAGTTTACTTTAAATCAAAGTAAAAGTTTACTTACAATCAGAGTAAAATTTTACTTACTCTTTAACAGAGTAAAAGTTTAAATCAGAGTAAACTTTTACTTGAAATCAGAGTAAACTTTTACTTGCAGTTAGAGTAAAATTTTACTTACAGTCAGAGTAAAATTTTACTTACTCTTGAACAGAGTAAATGTTTACTTTAAATCAGAGTAAAAGTTTACTTACAATCAGAGTAAACTTTTACTTACTGTCAGAGTAAACTTTTACTTACTCTTGAACAGAGTAAATGTTTACTTAAAATTAGAGTAAAAGTTTACTTACAATCAGAGTAAACTTTTACTTTGAAACAGAGTAAAATTTTACTCTAGTGGTTAAAGTTTGCTTAATTGCTGGCTTCTTTTCTTTTTCTATTTTTCAAATGCAGGTAAATCACAATGAACTGAAGCCCATTTCCAGAGAAGAAATGGTCCTCATTTGCAATGATGATGAAGAAGATGCATTGGAAATAGAGGAAAATTTGGAGACTGAAGAAGATGCATTGGACATGGAGAAAAATTTGGAGACTAAAGAAGATGCATTAGACATGGAGGAAAATTTGGAGACTGAAGAAGATGAAGATCATGTAGCTGATGCTTTAGGAGATGATCAACCTTTGAAGGACTTCATTGATCTTCAAAAGGAAAAGAAAAGGCTGAAAAGTGAGAATATGGCGTTGGTTGAAGAACTGAAGAAAATGAGGGAAACAATGCAAAAAATAGAAGTGGATCAAGAGGCAAAAACAAAAGAAACGATGGAAAAGATGAGCAACACAGAGAAAGAAATGGAGAAACTGAGAAAGGAGATTGAAGTACTCGAATCTGAAAATAAACAGTTGGTTGAACAGATTGAAGAAAATGTAGTTCATGCGGCTACCCAAGGTTTTGCTTCTAAAAAAATGCCACATGCTGAAGGAGTAGAACAAGAGCAAAACATTGGGATTCAAAGTACATTGAAAGAATCACCTATAGTCGTAGAGCCATTGCAAACATCCATGGTTAGGAAAATCAAAATCAAGGCGAGGAAGAAAAAAGAGATGTTTGATTTTGAATGTGAGCCAAGAGAGGCAAAGAAAAAAAAGACCACAAAACAAGCAATTGAAGTGATGTCAAAAGAAATGATTTGTGTTGACAACTTTTCTCTAAGCCAAGCAAAGCCAGTTGAAAGGGTTTTGTTTCCAGATAAGGCTGCAATATGCAAATTGCTTGATGAGAATGATAAGTGTCTACTGAACAAGATTTACAATTTGGAAACCATAGAGTAAGATCATTTTAATTTTGTCAAACAACAGATTTTTACTGTTATCAAACTGCAACGTGTTAATCAACATTTTTTTTACCTTATGACTAGTGCAATCATATGGTCCGGCACAGGAAATGGAGTATATGTTACATTGCATGATGTGGATGCAATTCTAAGAGATGGTGATACTGCAAATAATGTAAGTGGCCATACAAGTTTCAATGACTAGTGTCCACTTTAATAACTAAAAATAGTTTATTTTATTAACATATATTTAATTGATTTTTGTTTTTGTAGGTCATTGACAGCTTCATAGAAATGCTTGAGATTGAGCAACAAGTCAAGAAGCCAGAAAAGAATAAATCATTCTTTTTCTCAAGCCTTTGTTGGGTAAGCCATCAATTTGTATTTAGTTTGAATTGATAAATTTTTACTATGGTTTAGTGTAACATTGTACTGTATTTTGGAGTTAATTTTTACTATTTGGTTTGCCAAAGATTGACAACTCATACAGTGTGTCACTAACACAACTTGAGACATGACACTCTATGTGGACAAGTTCTGGGGAACTACTGTGAATGATTTTTGTAATTTCGGTTTTTGTAAATGAAAGAACGGTGAAAAAGTAATTGTAAGTGAAAGAATACTAAAAGAGTATTAGATAGTAGATGCTATGTCTATTGTTCTAGTAAATTTTACTGTAGTTTGGTGATTATTATACAAGGATATTTTGTTTTGACTGGGAATGAATGTTGTTATGGATAGAATACAATGATACAGGTAGAGGCTTAAATTTTTTTTCACTGAATGTTGCTATGAATGTTGGAATGAATGTTGCTATGAATTTTGTTTTGACTGGGAATGTAAGTGAAATGAATGTTGCCATGAATGTTGTTTTGAGTGGGAATGAATGTTGATGATATATGTAGTTGTGTTGTTAGATTTTTTTTGCACAAAGATTGCATGATGATCATCAGGGGAGTTTGTGTGTTGTGGATTTTGGTGCAAGTTGGAAATATTTTTCTAAGGAGACTAACATATTTTCTGAAATAAAGCAAAATTTTACTTTCAAATGAAGTAAAATTTTACTCTGAAATGAAGTAAACTTTTACTCTGCATAAAAGTAAAATTTTACTTTATATTTTGAAAGACTCTGTATCTAAAAGTAAAATTTTACTCTACATAAAAGTAAAATTTTACTCTGAAATAAGAGTAAAATGTTACCAGAAGAATCTGAAAGTAAAATTTTACTCTGCATAAAAGTAAAATTTTACTCTGAAATAAGAATAAAATGTACACTCTGAATCTAAGAGCAAAATGTTACAGCCGGAATAAGTAAAATTTTATTCTGTATAAAAGTAAAATTTTACTTTGTACAAAAGTAAAATTTTACTCTGTATGAAAGTAAAATTTTACTCTGAAAGGCGAGTAATATTTGGACTCTAAATCTAAAAGTAAAATTTTACTCTGTACAAAAGTAAAATTTTACTCTGTATGAAAGTAAAATTTTACTCTGAAAGGCGAGTAATATTTGGACTCTAAATCTAAAAGTAAAATTTTACTCTGTACAAAAGTAAAATTTTACTCTGTAAAACTAGAGACAACAAAGTCCTTTCTTCATGTTGACAAAACATAAGGAGTAAATCCATTTCATCATCAGTAATGTTGGATCCACTAGCGTCCCCTGACACAGGCTGAGCACAGCCATTTCAAACCTTCACACCTACTGAACAAACTCCATTATAAGTTCATTTACATGAAACTTATTCAACCACATTAAAAAAATATATTAAAATGTCAAACTCAACCACAAAGCAAATCAGAACTTGAACAAACAATCATTCAAGAACATAGTAAAAATGTCTTTTATTGCAATGTCTCCTGACAAATCTAGTCTAAAAGACTATACTATTATTGCTATGGACTACTTATTGCAGAAGAACTGCATTATTTTTATACTTCTATTATAAAATCAATAATGTCTTTCACGGCAATGCCTCCTTGCAAGTCCTCCTATTATGACCGTACTTCTCGCATCTACCACACTGTACTCGTCTTATCTTCTCACCCCTAGATGGGATCCTATTCTTCCTTGGCCTACCAGGTGGCTTCTTACAAATTGGAGGAAAGACAACAAGATCATCCATAGCTACAAGAGGTTTCTCAACAGTGGGTATTGGATAAATGGACTCAGCATAGCAATCTTTGAATTTGCTAGTGTAATAAAATGGTTCTACATGTGCATACAAATCACCTTCGCTCTTTTGGATAGCAGTCGCCGCGTGAGCACAAAGAAATCCATTCAATTTCCATTGGTAACATGAGCAAGTTCTATTCAAGAGGTCAACGCTAACCGATGACCGGGATTGAACCTCAAAAACGTGATCACTTGAACGACTAACCAACCAAGTTCTTCCACTTTTAAGAGCATTTACTAATGTTGAATCCATCTCCGGACGAAGAAAAGTATTTTATTTCTTAGCTTGTTCTCTCCTTCTCGACATCAAATCCATGATCTTCAACCTAATTGAATCAATCATCTTTGTAGTGGGAAATGGCGAGCTTGACGGATCCATGAATTGAAAGACTCTGCCACATTCGAGTGCATTTCACCGTATTTTTGTCCTTTAAAATATGCATTACTCCACTTGTCATAGGGCAAATTGGATAGAAACCCACAAACGATCCCTTTTTCCTCATCTTGTAATTCTTTCAAGTACTGATTAAAACATCCTACTGTCGGAGCGTAAGCACACAAAGAAAACAAAAAAACTATTCTACTCCTGAAAGTATTGCTGAAACTTGGACCAGAGAACCTATCTCTCAAATTGGCCTTCAAGTGTTGGAGACAAAAATAGTGGTAAGCAGTAGGTAAAACCTTGGGTAAAGCCTCCAAAAGTCCAGCGTTCCGATCAGATATGAAGGTAATTGGTCTTTCATCCAACAATATATTCGACAAATGCATAAAAAACCATTCCCAACTGTCTGTAGTCTCTGTATCGACAATTGCCATTGCAAGCGGGAAAAAACCTGAAAAATAACATTTTACAATTAGTAAGTATCTTAAACGAAAAGGACAAATAAAGTAGATTTTTACTCTGAATAACAATAACATGTTAATTTGAGAATAAGTAACTTGTTACTTTGGAATAAACTATAGTAATATATACCTTGATCCCCATCCTTCGCTGTAGCTGTTAACAAGGTGCCCTTATATTTCCCCTTCAGAAAAGTTCCATCGATAAACAATAGAGGACAACAATGCCTAAACCCTTGAATGGAAGCATTAAATCCAACAAAAAACCTCTTGAACCGTCCACTTTGATGGTTATAGTCAAGACGCAAATAGCTACCAGGATTTGTGCTCATCACAATATCCATATACCATCGAATCTCATCATAAGACATAGAGAAATCTCCAAAAGTAGTAGTCCTAGCTTTCTCAACTCCCAACCAAGCGTGATTGTACGTAATGGTGAGCCCGTATTGATTTGTAAATTGACGCACAACATCAATTGGACGAGTTTGGGGATTCCCACGAACTTCATTAATAATCAAACTTGCAACCAAATTTGAACTCATCCTTGAGTTTTTAGAAGTACGAACTGCAGCTCCACAAGTATGCTCATCATGTAGAGTCCTAATGTAGAAAAAATTATTAGCACTTTCCAGAGATGCATGTACTCGCCATAAACAAGCTTTCGACTCCCGCATTGAACACACAGCAGTGACCTGACACTTCTCATTCTTCACATACACAAACTCAAATCCTATCTCAATGGCATATTTACATAATGCAGTCCGAAAATCCTTTGCACCTCCAATAAATCTTTGACCTACATGAGTAATTCCATTCACCCATCCACAAGACAACAAAATCCTTTCTTCATGTTGACAAAACATAGGGAGTAAATCCATTTCATCATCAGTAATGTTGGATCCAGTAGTGTCCCCTGATTCTCCAACTCCATGTTTTTCATTTGAAATGCCCATTTCAGTAATAGTCACATCAACCCGGTCAACACCAAGGGGATAAACAAGCGACAACATATTCTGAAAATCAGAATCATCATCAATCATGCATTGCGAATGTCCAGGCAAACAGTACGATAACAGTATGCAACCACTATTGTCAAACTTCTTCAATTTACAACTTAGGAAATCAGTTAAATCCTTCAACGTACAGTCTGACACAACCTTGAACACAATGGTACGATCACCATACTTGCATAACAACATAAGAGGTGGAACCATTTTACAAATCTGCAATCAATTAACAGTAAAATTTTACTCTGCATAAAAGTAAAATTTTACTCTGATATAGAAGTAAAATGTTACAAAAGCAATCAAAAAGTAAAATTTTATTCTGCAAAAAAGTAAAATTTTACTTTGCATAAGAGTAAAATTTTACTCTGAATCTAAGAGTAAAATGTTGCGGCCTGAATTTGAAAGTAAAATTTTACTCTCTATAAAAGTAAAATTTTACTCTCTATATAAAGTAAAATTTTACTCTCATTGTAAACAGAGCAATCTAACCAGAGTAAAATTTTACTCTGATATAGGAGTAAAATGTTACAAAAGGAATCTAAAAGTAAAATTTTATTCTACAAAAAAGTCAAATTTTACTCTGCATAAGAGTAAAATTTTACTCTAAATTTAAGAGTAAAAATGTTGCGGCCTGAATTTGAAAGTAAAATTTTACTCTGTATAAATGTAAAATTTTACTCTCATTGTAAACAGAGCAATCAAGTAGAGTAAAATTTTACTCTGATATAGGAGTAAAATGTTACAAAAGGAATCTAATAGTACATAAAAGTAAAATTTTACTCTGCAAAAGAGTAAAATTTTACTCTGAATTTAAGAGTAAAAATGTTGCGGCCTGAATTTGAAAGCAAAATTTTACTCTGTATAAATATAAAATTTTACTCTCATTGTAAACAGAGCAATCAAGCAGAGTAAAATTTTACTCTGATATAGGAGTAAAATGTTACAAAAGGAATCTAAAAGTACATAAAAGTAAAATTTTACTCTGCATAAGAGTATTTTACTCTGAATTTAAGAGTAAAAATGTTGCGGCCTGAATTTGAAAGTAAAATTTTACTCTGTATAAATGTAAAATTTTACTCTGCATAACAGTAAAATTTTACTCTCATTGTAAACAGAGGATTCGGACCAGAGTAAAATTTTACTCTGATTCTCTGAAACAAAAGGCACAGCAATAGAACCAGAGTAAAATTTTACTCTGATTCTGTCAAACGAAATCAGATCAAACACAACAAAAATAAATCAAACAAACAAAAATAAAAAAATTCATTACAAATCAACATACCTAATTGAGAAGAAAAACCTCTACAACTCGATCAACAATCACAAATCTCAATGAAACTTTCGTTTAATTGAGAGTGTTGATCATCGGCCACTAAGTAAGAGATGTTCGGCTGCGAGATCTTCAGATCTGAAAATCGTCTTCATCGATTTTGTGAAGTATGATCGATTTGAAGCTCAGATTTCAAATTTTTACGTATGATACTATATAAGGGCAATATTGTGATAAAAAAAATTAGAAATTATAAAATGTCCTTATTAAGTTAAGCATTTCTTACTCAGAGACTTTTTGAAAGAAAATTAATTGGGTTATCCTTTACCCTAATAAAAAGGCCCAAAAGGGGGGTTCCATCAAAAATCCCTAGATACATGTAATCCTTTCAGCAAAAAGCATTTAATAAGTGTAAAAAATAAATGATAAGTGTAATTTGAAATATAAATTAGGGCAAATTTCACTTTACCCTCTCATGATTTGATTTATGTGCGGACCCCTTGTCATTTGAAAATACATAACCTCCATGTGGTTTGTGAACTTTATCTTTGTTGATTTTATTGAAACTTACATTTATGGTAATGTGTGATTGAATTTATTTACGAAATCTTTCAATTTATACACAAAATCTTTCAATTTATAATGATGTCAATATATTTATTTAAAAAATATAATGTGTGATTGAATTTAATTATGGAATGTTTTAATTTTTTTTTAATGAGCCAGGATTCTCTCTAGCCTAAGAAGATTACTCGATATACTTTAAAAAGTAAATGGTTTGGATTATTAAAATGGGCCATGAAATGGACCCAATAAGCTGTGCTCCGTAAGGGATAGATATGGTGCATAAATGATGGGAGGAATGTGCTAGAAAGTTGTTTTGAGCAGAAAATTTATTTTGATTGAAGTAAATCCAACCGTCAATTATATAGATGGTTTTTTTTTTAATCAAATTATATAGATGGGTTAATCTCATCCGTTTTAATCAAATTGTATTAGTGAGACATTTTCAAAAATTATTCCCTTTGATTAGATAGATAATTGTGTCAATTATTCCATCAAATGGAAAATATAGTAGTAACAATACATAATGATTGTCAATTGAAACAACAAAATGTAGAAAAATAAAAAAATAAAAAACTTTCTAATATTATATATGAATTAAAAAAAAAAACCAATTAGGGTATATTGAGTCAATTATAATAATTTATAGAACAAATTGTAATTTTTCATGAATTAAAGGATAAATTACAATGACCTCCAATAAGGTTATAAACAAGGGTTAATTGGTAATAGATCCAATATAAGGAGGGCTAACGACACTAGGTCTAAGAGATTTTTTTTTTTGTTTGTTGATGAGAGGTCTACACTTTGTGAAATAGTTTGATGAGAAATTCTAGAAAATATTTTATTTTTAATTTTACCCATTGACTTTTTTTTATTTGTTTGACTTTTCGTTAACTACTTGTTGAAATTATTTTTATTTGTTGAAATTTTTTATCTATTAAAATTTCTATTTGTTTAAATTTTTTATCTGTTCAAAAATTTTATCTATTTAAATTTTTTATCTATTGAAAATATCTGTTTAATTTTTTTGAAATTGTTGAAATCTTTGACCAACAACAACAACAACTAATTTTAGATTCCTGAATTGGGAAGAGTAGACACCTCCCCCCAACAAAAAAACAACAACTAATTTTAGATTCGTGAATTGGGAAGAATAGACACCTCCCCCCAACCAAAAAAAAAAAAAAATGATAAACCCAACCGTATCTGATCATCTATCTGCCACTATAGTAGGATCATGTAACCAAAACTTTTCATTACCTTTTCTTTTCCCCTGAGAAATTCAAAATTTAAACATAGCTCTCTCTCTGTCTCTCTCTCTCTCATGCACACACATACATGAAAGCATGCATGTTTCTGTGCTTGTGAACTTGATTTTTTTCACTGAAAAAAAAGAGGAAATTTTTTTTCTGTTCAACTTTTTTACTAAATTCTATCTATCTATGTTCAAACCTTTCTCTATCTATCTATTATCTTTTTCTCTCATCTGTTCTAACACAAGAACAAAAAAAATGTTAATCTATTTGCAAATAGCTGTTTATCAATTTTCACAACATACAAACAGAAATTTGCAATGGATCTAAAAAAAACAACCAGATAAAAAAACTAATCGTTTGCTCTCAAATCAACATCAACAACAACAACAACAACTAGATTAACAACAAAAACAAGAACTTAAACCCCAAATCCAAATGAGCAAAACAATCATCTCTCGAATGAGCACCAGAACAGCCCCTTGATCGTCACGGTCAACATGTTTTTGTCGTTAGATCTGGACATCGGAGTAGTGTTATCTGTTCAACAACAACAAAGTATTATCTGTTGACGGTTTCCTCCAAACACCACTGGATTGTGGCTTCTTCTTCAATTGTTTAATTGTTCATCCAATAGATCTAACCCCAGTTTAACAATCACAATACTCATGAAGTAACCTAAATATGTGTATATCTATATAACCCTACCTTGTATGTAGATTCCACATCTCCATTCAAACATTTCAAATTGATAATCTTTTTTCAAACTTTTTTCTTGATCGAACTTGGAACGGTGGCATTTCGAGTCAAATTCCTTCGTTAAAAACAAGAGGGTTTCGGCACGTCACCGCTGCAGTCGTCGCTCTGGTCGCCGAATAGGGTTCGCTACTCTGGCAAGGTAATCACAAGTTAGGCAAATTTCACCGGCGTCAGATTTGGTGGTCATGACCTTGAGCCTCCCAGCCGAAACCTCGAACACATCGCGATTGACTTTCGTGGCGCTGTGAACGATCAGATCTTGAAACCTGCTGTTAGGGAAAATATATGATTCCCCACAAGTAAATCAATTAATGGGAATAAAAACCAAAGCGGAAAAATTAAATCAAAAGCAACACAAGAATTTTACGTGGTTCCCTCAGTGTGAGGTACGCCCATGGGATCGAAATCCGATTCCACTATCAACCAAATAGTTTCCAAACGATTACAAATGAGACACAAATGGACTCACAAATCACCCTTAGGTGAATTCCAAATAATCAAAAATAAATAAGAGGAAAGACCTTACCAAATAAATGAACCAAAATCTTCAGAACTAGAGTTGTAAAAGACCCAAAATAATTAACCCAAATCAATCCATACGCTGCCGCTAAATCCAAAATAAACTTCCAACACTACAAGAATTTACACATTTGCCGACCACTTTTGCCGACCAAAAAAATTTTGGTCGCAAAAAAATGACATTTGCATACCAAATATTAATTAGTCGTGAATGATCAATATTTTTGGCGACCAAATATGAGTTGGTCGCAGAAGGTCACATTTTGGCGACCAAAAATGAGTTAGTCGCAGAAATTGGTATGCTTTTGGCGACCAACTACAAATTTGGTCGCGGAAGGTTACATTTTGGCGACCAAAAAAAATTGGTCGCCAAATTAATACTTTTAGTGACTAATATTTTAGTCGTCGTTGATTGAGATTTGGCGACTAAAAAAGTTTGTTGGCGAAGGTACCTTTTCTACGACTAATATGGTGTTTTGGTCACCAAAAGTTTGAGAGGGAAATTTGGCGACAAAAAAAATTTGGTCGCCAATCAAAAAACGACGTCATTTTGTACCTGGAAAATAGAAAAAAAAAATTAAAAAAAGGCCCTGATCTCCTCTCTGTCTCCAACTCGCTCTCTGTGTAGTATGTTGATCCGCCCTCTCCCTCTCTCTGTTTTCTCTCTCTCAATCGGTGCCCACTCTCTCTAGCTCACCGAAGTCCCTTACCACCATTGCTCACGTCTGTCGCACATCGTCATCGCCCTCTGTCTAATGGACTCCTCATTTCTGGGGGGTCCTCACCCAATCTCACTTCATCGCTAACTAGCGTCGCACGCCACTGCTAGCGCCACCGCCACCGCCGCCGCTGCCGCCGCCGCCGCATCCTCACAGGTTCTCTCTCACTCTCGGTCTGTCTGTCTGTTTGTCTGTCTGTCTCTCTCTCTGTTTCTCGCTCTCTTCCTCTCTAGCCTTTGCCCTCGGTTTCTCTCTGTCTCTCTCTATATATATATATATATATAATGCGGTGAATTTTAGTACGGAGAGAGAGATTTGAGCTTTGATTAATGATTTTGAAGAGGTTTGTCATCTTTTTCCTTCTCCAGAACATGATGGATTGATTGCATTTTTGGTCCATTTTTTATTGATCATTGCTTAGAGCGTAGGGTTTTGTGAGTTTTGCTGGATCATGATGAATTGAGAGAGAGAGAGCTCAATCCATGGACCAAAGCAAATGAGAAGTTCCCTTTTCATCCATTTATATCTGGTAACATTCACATCTTTACCCAAATTCTTAATTGTGTTCTGTTGTTGGAGTTTCAATTATTGAATTCATTTGACAAAAAAGCAATTGTGTCCATTGTTCCCAGTTTGAATGTGTTTTTTTTATGTTTTTGGATATGGTGTGAAATGGGTAATTGACAATACAATGGAGGGGATTTGGGTATGTACCAAATGGGGGTGTCATCATGTGCTTCTGTTAGCATATGAACTTCATTTTTGGCCTACCCAACTGGGTTTCTCGAGGGATATTTTGGTAGAACCATGTGGACTTGTTCATGCACTCCATGTGTTTGTTAATTGTTTTGAAAGAGACCCATTTCTTGTTATGTGTCTTGAATAGCCTGTTAGATTGTTGGGAAGAGGATTTAATTGTTTTGGAAGAGACCCATTTCTATGATCTATCATGCTTTATCTTAGTTTTTTATTTCAATAAAGTGGTGGTGTGCTACAGAGATGATTCCAAATACCATATTGCATTTTTCTTTTATCATTTGACATATATCTCATCAACATCTTGTGCTTTTGTGCTTCTTGTTATGGCATCATCAACTGATCTTTGAATTGCATGTTAACTCAAGTAGACCTTATTGTGGAAGTCAGTCGGACACTTTAAGTAGGGGTAAACATAAAATAGCCATCTAACACACTATACTTTGTTCAAGTGATAATGCAGAGAACAGAGGAATCTAGAGGATGCACATGCACCAAACATAGAGTTTTTCATGTCATCCTCCAATAGAAAGCATAACAAATGCCCAAGGCTCCAAGAACAACAGTGTTGTTCGCCTTTTTCTACTACCTAAGGTTATTTATTATTTATAGTTTAGAAGTTTTTTTTTTTTTTTTTTAATCTAGAAGTTCATTTTCTTTGCTTAATGTTTGAAAAATTAACATGCAAATTGTCAATTGATCAATGTTGACTAGTTGTGTTTTTTGGAAGATGCAACAATATTGAACTTAACTCACATATATTGTCATGTGTTTCTGCAGTCTAACCAACCACATACCTTTGTTGTTGTTACTCTCGATCCACCTATCCGTAAAGGCCAAACTTTGTACCCACATATTGTCTTGCAGGTATTGTTGGTTGTGTTTCATTAAGATCACCATTTAAGCTTTCTTAGAGATCATGTGTCCATGTGATGATTTATATTGTACCCTACCATCTTTATGCAGTTTGAAACAGACTATGTGGTTGAAAGCACCCTGTCAATGACTGAAGATCTTTTGAATAGCAAATACAAGGACAAGTTAGAACCATCATATAAGATATAGTGGTGATGTTGTTTCATCTTTTGATGCCATTCCTAATGCACCATTTTCTACATGTTCAAAAGACAATCTGTTGCCTTTTTTCTTACTTTTTTTTTCCTTTTTTGTGTGTGTGTGTGTAATAAATTACACAATTTTGCTTATATTGTGATAGCAATATATATATATATATATATAACTAAATCTACTCGCTTTGGTATGATTTTCTTTTCTCTAATACATTAGGGCCTGATTCATGAAGTATTCATTTTGATAATGCGTGGCTTGTCTGGTGCCAAAGTCACTAGACCTGGGAAGTTCCGTAGCTGTCAAGATGGTTATGCTGTTAAGTTTTCATTGAAAGCTGAAGATGGTGTCCTGTATCCACTTGAAAAGGGATTCTTCTTTTTACCCAAGCCTCCAACTCTTATTCTTCATGAAGAGGTAACTTTCTGGCCATACAAATGCTTTAACCCTGTGGTTTACTGGTAGGTGATAGCTATATTATTTTGAATTATATCCGGTTTGGGGTTTACTTTTCAAAATAAAATATGCTTGGTTTGGGGTGGATTGATTTGTTGAACTTGCGTATCTTATTTCAGATTGACTATGTGGAGTTTGAAAGGCATGCTGCTGGAGGCGCAAATATGCATTACTTTGATCTTCTTTTCAGATTGAAGATTGAGCAAGAACATCTTTGAAGGAACATTCAGAGGAATGAATATGACAATCTTTTTGACTTTATCAGGTTGCTATATGCTTCTCATGTTCTGTTATGGAGAGTTGGAAGTTACTGCAAAATGTTCTGATAATTTGATAGGCATGCTCTGATAATTTGATAGTACTACAAAATGTTATATTTCTTTCCTCAAATTATTTAGGCCATATGTATTATTTGGGCTTCCTATAAAATCCTAATATCTGCACCTTTCAAGCACAAATGCTCCCACACTCTCTGACTTCTCCGGGTGAACGTACTTACTCCCCCTTCATGCTTGCAAAAGATGAGAAAAAATTGAGCATGGAACCATTTTTTGGTCCTTTAAATCTTGCATCAGAAACTTCAATCTTTTAATTCATATCATCATGTTTCCATTCCAGAAAATTTCTGCTGAACTCTGCATGTACTGAATCTTCTAGTATGGCTTACATTTTATTGTGCATTTGCATGCTTTGGCCTATATTTCAATTATTTCATTTTGTATTCTATAGGTCTCTGTCTTTCAACAGATTCAGTGGACCAATTCCACCTTCAATGGGTAATCTCTTTAATCTTTATTGGTTGAATCTGACTGGCAATAACCTTTCTGGAACCATCCCTGTCTCTAATGGGAGCACACCCGGTCTGGATAAGCTGGTTAAAGCAAAGCACTTGTATGTTTGATCAAACACACAATGGAATTGTCTATAAACAGGATGGACTAAGCAATGAGATTGCACAATCTATGCAACCTGAAATCATTCACATTTCACACTATGATAGAATCAAAACAATCTGGTATTCAGGGCAATGAAAAGGTAATGGTACCTTTTGTTCTGTTTTGTTCTGACAATTATATATCATAGTTTGAGTGAGATATAGTTAATGAATATGTATCACCTATTTTGTGTCTTAGATTGGATCCTGATGTTACAATTTCCAAATTGATTTTTGGCTAGCTTGCTAAAATTTCTTAGTTTTAGGAACCTTTGTATGAATTTGGATCTGGGATGAACTTTTCAATTTCATTTTGTGTGTTTTCAAAGTTGTGTTTACTTATGTATATTCTGTATGTTATCTCTCTCTCTCTCTCTCTCTCTCTCTCTTCTTCTTCTTCTTCTTCTTCTTTTCATTGGTTCTTGGCAATCTAATCTTTTCTTTTCTTCCACCCACACGTGGTGTTCTTTTCTTGCAGAAAATGGAGATGAACAAACTTCGTGATGAATTGAATGAGAAAATATCAGAAGTAAGACGATTACAAATAGAATTGACTAGAAGGGAGAATGCAGAAACAGATGACATTGCAGATGGTTTAAAAAGAGTGATTGCAACCTTGGAGAAGGAGAACAATAATCTTAAGGTTTATACTTATCATTATTATATATTTGCTAGTATGTTGCACATGTGTTCTAAAATTAATAGGCTTCTATTTTTGGATACTAGATTTATAAAGCTCTATTACAATATTAGCAA
>NW_021026165.1:0-11456 GCF_004153795.1 Camellia sinensis
TAACACTCTGTTGCCCAGAAAATGGATTCGTCTTCCCGTGGGCTGCTCACTCTCTTTCCTGACCTCAATGAGTCAACAAGAGAGAGAACTGGTGCGGTGGCCAGTGAACCTCAACCAAACACCTCTGTGTTTGCTCCGTTGAACTTTCCGATGCGGTCGGTGGAGCAAAAAATGGCGGTGCAAACTGATATTGAGGCCAATCAGTATACTCTGAAGTCATGCGTGGAAACCATGACTGCGGTCACAAACCTGTCGCACCGGCTGCAGAGCAGGACAAATGAGATGCAACAGTTAAACTCCCAGCTGGCTCTGCTCCAACGCATGTATAAGGATGCGCGAGCAGAGATAAGTGTGCTAAAGACAGAAAACAAGGAGCTGAAGCGGAAGGCCACCGTGATGTTCCGATTTGGAGGTCCACCATATGCTGTAGTGGAGGAGCAGGGAGGAGGCAACTTGCTTGGTGGTCTAGGAAGCACGGAGGCAACACCGGCAAGGACCACCCAGGACGGAGGCAAGAAGAAAAGACCAACGGCTGAGTAGAGAAGAAAAATCCCACTGTGGGTGTGGTAGTTTTGTTTTTGGTTTGGGTTGTGTGGGTTTTTTTTTTTTTTTTTTTTTTTGGTGTGTAAAATTGTGATCGGGGTTGATCCCGGCAAGAAAAAATGACAAGTTTGTGGAATGAAAACTGAGTTGGTTTAAATTTTTTGTTTTTTTTTTTTTGGAATAAAATCAACCATCATTCAGTAATGCAGTTGCTAAAGAGAAATATTAAAAGAGAGTGGTGGAAAGAAAAATTTAAAAGAAATGATGGGAAAGAAATATAAATGTGGATATTTAAAAGAGTGTAAAAGTAATTTGAAAAAAAAAATAAAAATAAAAATAAAAAATAAAAATAAAAATAATTGATTTTAAAAATCAAACGTGATAGGAGGAGAGAGAGGGGACAAGCCCATGTGATAAAGTGGAGAGAGAGCTGGGTAAGCATATGAGCATGTTTTGTGCTGTTGGAGATTGGTTTAAAAATAAAAAAAGGGATATGAGTGTGCAAAAGGTGGTGGATGATAGGTTGAAAAGTAGACATAGTGGTTGGTGTCCTTGAGTAGAGAGAGAGAGCTCCGGCGGCTTCGAATTATGCAGGCGTCTTACTTCCATACATCAGAGTAATGCGCTGCCTGATAGTATAATCACAAATAATCACAATTTATAAGACAGCTTTCTCTTCTCTTTTCAACTGTGCAGGAACAGAACAAACAAACACCATTCCATCCATAGCAGATCTCAGATCCAGAGTCCCAACTCATTCCAGATCTCCGAATGTTGGTTCGTTGCTCTCAGTCTCAGTAGAGCTCACCACGGAATCCACCGGAGAACTCAAATCCGAGCCAAACCCATATGGAAACTCGTTGGGAAAACAAAACCCAGAAACGACCTCTCTGTGTTTGTGTTTGGTTTTCATGGTGTAGGAGTAGACCCTTTTGGGTTGCTGCTTTTTTTAAGATTCAATTATAGCCTCCCAGTAGTGCTTGCTGGCTGTTCAGGACCCCCAAAGCCCCTAAAACCCCCAAATCTAGGGGAGAGAAAGAAAGGGGAACGAGAGAGAATGATGCAGCAGAGAGATGGTGGAATGAGTCTTTGTAAAATGAGAAGAGAGTGAGCTTCGGATGGGCACCGCAGAGAGAGATTCTGGAACACCCATCAATCGGAGGGTCTCTGTTTCACGCAGGTTGGGGATCGGTGATTGAAACACTGCAATTTGGACACTCGATGGTGGTTCTTCCTTTGATAATCGATCAGGGTTTGAATGCGAGGTTGATGGTTGAAAAGGGTTTGGCGATTGAAGTGGACAGAAGTGAAGATGGGTCGTTTAGCAGAGACGACATAGCTAAGGCTCTGAAACTAGCTATGGTGTCCAAGGAAGGAGATGAAATGAGAGCTCGGTTGAGAGAAGCTGCGAAGATGGCTGGACATCAGAAACTGCATGATGGTTACATGGATGAGTTTGTCAAGTATTTGAAAAATGGGGCTGTTATTGCAAATAAAAATTAGTCACTATCATCATGTCATGGGAAAGGTGTATTTGTATTTTTTGTTGTATTAGTAATTTTTCTTTCTTCTTTTCTGTTTCATTTTAGGATTTGGATAGAACTCTCTTATTGTAGGTAGGATTATACAAAATATTGTATAATCGGTTAAAATTGCATTGATTCGTATCAATTAGTACTGTTCTATCTGTTAATTATAGTTTAAACTTTAAAATTTATAATTCGCTTTCAAAATCATTTCGTCCACTATAATTAATACATTTATATTTATTTAATCGAAATATCAAAATAAAAATAAGTGTGAGAGTGAAATGTGTAAATTTTTTTACAAATTAATAATTAAATATATATATAAATAATATTATGTAAAATTAATTTGTATGGTATATATGAAAAATATTATATAAATTAATATTATATATTATATAAATACTTGATAATTAGATAGAATATTTGTCAATTAGTCCAAAATCGCTTAAATTATAATTTGTCAATCTGTCAATCCATTAATACGCTATTCAATTTATAATTTTATCATCAAACCATTTAAATCACACTACCCACTTAGAAGTTTATATTAGTAGTATTGCAAGTTTATATTAGTATAATAACAAATAAAAAATGCTTATCAGTTTCAATCTTCCAAAATTTAGTGCAATTTTTTTTTTTGGACCAAACTATGGCATTGCCAAATTTTTCGTCTAGCCAAGGATCTTGTAGCAAGTTGTCGTTTCACCTTAGAATACAATGAAAACAAAATCAAGAATTAAAGCTAATGGAGTAACGATGGCTCCTTTAAGTGATATATTTTTGTATATTAATTTTATTAACAAATTAATAAATCTAACTACTTAAAATATTTAAAAAAAAAATAATAATAAAAATCTTCCACCTCTCCCTCAGCAAAAGCCAACTACTGCAAGCTACAATCAACCCATATATCATTTTTCAAGCAAAAAAATAGGGTATGGCTTCTGTCCCGGACTGGACCATGCTGTTGGGCCCATGGGGGCCACCACGGGTCCCGTTTTGATAATCTGAATAATACAATGTGTAGAACTCGTCGAGTACTATATGCCTGTAAAAAATAACGTTGATCGGATATCGATAGCTATATGATCAAATCAGTTTCGTATTAAAAAAAATTAGACGGTGAATAAATTAACGGTTGACAAAAAAACTGTTTTGATCACATAGCTATCGATATCTGATCAATGTGTTTTTTTACAAGCAAATAGTACTCGACGAGTTCTACACATTCAACGGTTTAGATTATCAAAACGGGACCCATAGTGGACCCCCCACGGGCCCAACTTTACCATCCAACTTAGTGAATATACACATGTAATTTTTTTTTTTCCTTTCACTGTCTTTGCTTTGACGTCAATACCTAGAGTGGCGTAAAGTTGGTTTGTATTTTAATATTATGTATATTAATTTTTTTATATTTTTTTTTTTGTGAATAGTGATAACTTTTTAACTTTTTTGGTAACTTTTTGACTTTTTAATTTTTTTTAAAGTTCCCAAACTAGGCCTTATTTTTGGTATATCCACACATCTTTTCTTAAGCAGGAAAAAACGTAGTTCAATCACAAACAAGAGTTAATGCTAGCAATAGAATCTGATATGGTTTTGATGATTTAAAAAAGTACTTGGCAAAACACATCAACTTAGACTCATTTTCAGTGCTTATTCCAATCGCCCTTTTTTTTTTTTTTTTTGGGTATCAGCAATAAGGATAACAAAATATCTCTAGGCACGGATGAAATCAACAATATCTTCCAGTAATGCTGTTGCACTCCAATCAACAACAAATCTTATTGAGCATATATTCCTTTTTTTTTTTTTGTTACAGGGAAATCCTCTCACTCTCCCGCAGGTCCAAGGCAGCGCCCCGAGGAGATCACCAGGGTGTCCTGTTGTTCGTTCCGAGCCAGAGACTATAACCTGGAAGCTTGTCCCGACCTCACAAGGCAAGCTTCGGTAAGTCAGGACTCGCACAGTGGGGGAGAATTAAACCCACACCAAGTAGCTGATAAGGCATCCTTGAGGTCAACCTCCTAACCAGCTGTGCTACGCCCTGGAGATTGGCCCAGAGGGGATTCGAACTCAGGACCTAGGGGCTTAAACCCCAGGCCCTTGCCAAGTTGCCACCCACCCCTGGGTTAATCAAACAGAATGTTATCAAAGAGAAACAATCAAAGCGGTTTTGAAGGAGAGTTTGAGGAGGAGAGAGTAATAATTTTGAGATCAGTACTATATAGGAAATTATTCACTACCAACTCAACTATCTTACGTGGTGCTCTGCACCATTCAGAATACTTCATTTGGCCATGGTGTCAGTAGATACCATCACATTGACAACTCAGTAACTTTAAACTAGACGTCACTTAACCAGTTCAGATCCTCTCCTTAGTTTATTACAAAAAAAATTAAGGTTTTTGAAATTAAAATTTAGGGATAAAATTATTTTTTAGGAATTAAATAATTTTGTTACGAAAAGTGTCGTCATTATATTTTTAGCAATAAAAATTAGATATTAGCGATGAACTATTATTATTTTGGGACTAAATTTTTTTCTCAAAAAATAAACTATTTTGAGACTAAATTATTTTATCTCTAAAAGTCTATTTATTAGTGATATTTTTAAAATTTTGTCGCTAAATGCCTTGTTTTTGACTTTTGGCGACCACGTTTAGTGACTATCCTTATGACGATGGAAATTAATCCTTAAATGTCTTTTATAACAAAATTTTCACTTTTAGAGACCAAAACATTTGGTCTCTAAAACTCTTATATGTTGTAGTGGTTTCTCTTTTTGCCTCCCTACTTGTAATGGTAGAGATGCATTCTAAGATGATCTAGCGGTCCAGATTTGGCTATTTTTTTATGAAAAAAAATTAAAACAAATTAAGATAGCTCGATCTAGACTGTTAGACCTCTTAGAGTGCATCTCCATCATTGCAAGTAGGGAAGCAAGAAGAGAGATCAAGAAGAGAATCTCAACTCTCTGTTTGCCTCCTTACTTGTAATGGTAGAGATGTGCTCTAAGATGATCTAGCGGTCTAGATTTAGCTATTTTTTAATAAAAAAAATTAAAACAAATTAAGATAGCTCAATCTGGACCGTTAGACCATCTTAGAGTACATCTCCACCATTGCAAGTAAGGAAACAAGAAGAGAATCTCAACTCTCTATTTATCTCTAAATAAGAAAAAACTAGAAGTGGAAATCGTGAGAAAGAAGTTAGGTAGAGAATCTCAAAAAATATTTTAACCCACAAATTTGCCCTCGTTTGGGAAGAAAAAGTTTGGGACTTTTTGGCTAAAATTGTCACAAAAAAATAAAATAGACTTTTTAATTCAATAAGACAAAATATCACATTTAAACTATAATCATTACATTTTTTCTCTCACAAAAGTCCAAAAAGTCCATCCCAAACAAGACTTTTTAGCCCTAGGCTAAAATATCCAAAAAATCAAAAAATCAAAAAGCCAACTCACATTCCAAATGAACACTTAGTGCTTGTTTCGGATGTGTTATATAAGTGCATTTTTGACTTTTTGACTAAAAAAAGTAAAGAAAAAAAAAAAGTATGTTTGAGATAATTTTTTGACATTTTACGAAAAGATATGTAATAAAATATTATAGTAAAATCAAAATGACCATTCTACCCTTGTTAATTTTTTGACTTTTAACTTTTTGACTTTTAGGTAGTTATTATTTTCCCCTCTAGGATTCCTCCACCAGTTTTTTTCCAAATAGTATGAATTTTTTTAACTTTTAAAATAATTTTTTAACTTTTTAATTTATCCCAAACAAACCCTTAATAATAAAAAAATAAAACAAAAGGCAAACCCTAAAATCCTAGTTCCATACTGCAAATTCATCATTGCCGAAAAATCAAAAACAACAATGATTCATCCCACTAAAAACATCACCACTAATAGCACTAATGTATTAAAAAAGTAAAAAAAAAATATATAACTCCAAGATCAAAATATCACATCATTAATGACGAGACCCACTGCCACCTAATTAGTGGGAGCACTAATTAGTGCTCCCAAGCATTTTTCAATCAAGAAAGAGGAGAAAGGCCGTAGTCCTGTCCTATTCTGTATGACAAAGTGATGAAAGATATGTTCCCAAAAAAATAAAAGTGGTGAAAGATGAATGTTTTCAAACCAAAAGAAGGTATATTTTATTAATTTTAAAAAAAATAATCATGATTTATGGCATAGTTTGTGATATGAGTTTCAATAATTATTTAGATAGTTCTAAGATGGCTTATATTGATATGATGATATTTATGTTTCGTTTGTTTGATTTTCCAAATTCTATTTTCAAAGTGATTTTTTTTTTATTGTTTTTAATGAATTTTTTTATATGATTATCATTTTTTTTTTGTATTTTTTAAATACATTCTAGATGTATTTATAAAATAAAATAAATTGATTAAAATGTATAAAAAAATTATTAAAAATAAATAAAAATCCGAACAAAATTATGCGTGTATTTTTGTTTGGGTTTCGTTTGTATTTAGTAAAGTTCTTTTTTTATATTTTAGTTAATTTTTTTTTTTTTTTTACTTTTTAGATGTATCTAATCTTGATGTATCTAAAACTAAACAAAAAATTGACTAAAATATAAAAATAAAAATAAAAATAAAAAAATATAGAAGAACTTTAGATAGTTTGGAAAAACTTATATTATATTAATATAATTTTAGTTTTCAGTAATATTATTTGTGTCTAACTTACAAGAATTTTGCAATTGAGTGTAATTTTTTTAAAAAAAAAAATTAGTGTGAAGAGAGTATCACGTAACAATATTACTCCCCACTCATCATAACTATTAATTTTTTATGTTGTCTTGTCAAATATCAATATAAATTAATGATACCTTATCAATCAAAATTGTAAAAGGCACCATCTTGGCCATTCTCTCCCAACATGAAAAAATTGCTCATGATTTAGGCCTTAAATAAGGCAAACCATACTCATTTTTTATAGTTGTCATAAAAATACGATTGTAATTTATAACATTTAATACATGAATTATTGCAGAAATTAACACTTCTGATGATGCTGAAAGAGGTGAACGTAACTGCATGTTTGTTGCAAGGCAAGAAAATAGTGATGACAATTTGTTAGATAAGGTGGTATGTACTAAAGAAGAAGCATATGCTTTATACAATATTTATGCATTATGAATGGGTTTTAGTATTCAGAAAGGAAAGCCAATATATTATAGTGGATCAAAGAACATAAAGCAACGCGAATTTGTATGTTCTAAAGAGGGTTTTAAAGTAGATGAAGACCCTTGTGAAGAGAAAAAATTGAATAAGCTGGAGACTAGAACTGGTTGCAAAGCATTTGTTCGTTTAATTGTTGAAGATGGAATTTGAAGGGTTACTGCCTTCAATCCTGAACATAATCATGAACTTGCATTATAATTAGAGCGACATTTGATAAGATCTGCTCGTCACATTTCAAAACCGAAGGCAGGTGTGATTCATTTTATGGTAAATGTGGGTATAAGCACAAAGAATGCTTATTCATATCTAAAAGAAGAAGTTGGAGGCAGTGAGAATGTGGGTTTTACCAAAAGCGATTGTTATAATTATGTGAACAAGCAAAAGATAACGATGATTAGCGTTGGAGATGCTCAAAGCCTATTGAATCATTTTAAGCAGAAACATACATAAGATCCCATGTTCTTTTTCACAGTTCAAGTAGATCAAGAAAAATGCATGACTAATTTTTTCTTGAGAGATGGGAGATCAAGGGTTGATTATGATTGCTTTGGAGATGTGGTTGTTTTCGATACCACCTATCGCACCAATAAGTATAATTTGATTTGTTCTCCATTTGTTGGTGTTAACCACCAATGGCAAAATGTGATGTTTGGTTGTACTTTCCTTTTGGATGAAACCACTGATTTATTTATATGGTTGTTTATATCATTTTTAGAATCAAAGGGGAATTGGTCTCCAGTTATAATTTTTACTGACCAAGATCAAACCATGCCTAATGCTATTGAGGCAGTATTTCCAAATACATATCATCGACTATGTTTGTGGCATATTTCGAAAAATGCTCATTCTCATTTGGGGGAATTAAATACTAACACAGAGTTCAAGTACCTTCTCAACAAATGCCAAAATATTATGATTCTACACTAGAATTTCAACAAACTTTCGATAAAATAATACAAAAGTTTAGTTTTTCACTATTGAATTTAAAGCTTCCTCAAGGAGTGAAAGTACAAATAATGTTTTGAATAACATAGCAGGTAAAACAACTAGCCTCACTAACTTCGTTATTGAATATGAAAATTTAGTAGCAGGTATGCGTTCTTTAGAGTTGGATGAAGATTTTCGATGCAAGCAAGGTGCCCCTCTAAAAGCAGTAAAAAAAAAGTGGTATTTTGGGTCATGCAACTCAAGTTTACACCTGTAAGATATTTAAATTATTTGAAAATGAATTTCTCAATAGTCTTGTAATGGTGTGGAAGCAAGTTGATTGTCAAGATACAGTTGATGTCTGCAAGTTGAAAGAAGAAAATAGTGAAAGGGTATGTATTGTTCACTTTGATCATCTCACTAACAACATTTCTTATTCTTGTAAGAAGTTTGAATCATTAGGAGTTCTTTGTTGTCATGCATTGAGGGTTTTTAGTATTAAAAATTTGATTGCAATCCCAAGTCAATATATTTTGAAACGTTGGACAAAAGATGCCAAGAAAGGGATTATGGCTTATGAACAAGGTACCAATTCCACTGCAAATGGTAAAGAGGCTGAGATCATATGGCGTAATAGTATGGTACGTATAGCTAATACAACTGTATACAAGAGTCAAGGGAATGATAGCCTTAAGAACATTTGCCAGAAGATACTTGTAGAACTTGATGCAAAAAATTGAAAGAGGGTTTGCAAGGTTGAAATTGGATATAGATGTGCATGTTGAAGAAGATCAAGCCATACAGTGTGATACCACTAACATATCAGTGTTGGATCCTCCACATACGAGATTGAAAGGTGTACGAAACACTAGACTTAAAGGGCATTTTGAAAAGCGCAAGACAAAACCGTCCAAGGATGCATCAACTTCGCGTGAGAATATTTTCCCTTTTTTTATTTTTTTTATTCAAGCATGAGAAACTATTTACTTGCTCAATAAATGTTACATTCTCATCCATAATAGCATTTTTTTAATAAAGTTCTTATGTTGTAAGTTATTTGTGATTTATGCACATACTCAGTAAAATCAAAACAAGTAAAGCAAGGACCATCACATGCCTCACTTGCTGTCACATATGATATAACAATCTTCCAACCACCAAATGGGTCCCCTTATGTAAGACCAGCAGATGCCAACATACATGGTCAATCTTACCCACCATGGACCATGCATACTTAGGCATTGAATATTTATATTGATCCACAAAATTAAAATATCTAGTATTTATACTTAAAATTATGGTCATAATTAATATAAAGTATGAACTATTTCTATACGTAGGATATGGACTTTGCAAATATTCCTTTTACAACTATGTTGCAAAGTGTCGATGTTGTAAACCAATTTAGTCAGGTAAATATTGACACAATTCATTTATTTATTTGGATGCCTTTATTTGTTAATATTATGATTTACATTTATTGTTCTCTTAACAAAGGCTTAATTTGTATAATGTTTTTAATATGTTGTTTAAAAAAATGCTAGTCACAAAGAGAAGCTACAAAAGTAAGATGGGAGCTGTACATGCGGGTTGCGAGACTCACACAAAGCAATACTTTGAAGGCAGCTAGTGCTCAAAGAATGATATTTTGGAAGTTTGATCAAGTGCAAAGAAAGAATTTCAAACAATGTTTCTAGGGAAAGGCAAAATTTTAATTGAAGTGGTGTTTTTTTTTTTTTTCCCCCTGCATTTATGTAATGAAGCTTTATGTATGTACAATGGTTTTTTTTATTTCCTTAAAAGATTATAGATGAAAAGACTAGTTGAATTTTATTACTTCATTATTGGTTGTAGTAGTGAACTTTTTGATAAAATTGTTTTAGATATATATAGTTAACAAATTGAGATGACATTCATTAATAATTAAAAAAAAAAAAAGTTAATAAAGTGAAATGTAACTCAATAAACTGACATGATAGGCTTTACATCAGTTTGTAAAGAAAAGTTTTAATTTTTAACATGATAGGTTTTGCTTGAATTTGATATAAATTCCATATCTCATTTGCATGATGCATGATGCGTGATGACTATTCCTTTAATTTTGACAAGCAACTTTGCTGCCATTGCTGCATAAGAGATTACAAGGAAGGGATGCCATTGCTGCCAAAAATGTGAATGAAAGGGATGTTTAAATGTAATTGAAGCATTGGTTGGAAGTTCACTTGTTAAAAGGGATAGATGTGTTTGGTGTTGTATGTTTTTGTTAGATTAACAGATTTTTAGTGGACTGACTACTGAGTTTTTTTCACAAGCTTAATGTTATTGTAATTGGGAAGGAGTCTCTCTATTTTGTAATTGAGAAAATCTCTTCCTCTTTCCTTCATTATTGAAAATAAGAAAATTTGTCCTATAATTTTTTTTTTACCAAATACGATAAATACATAATAAAATATTCTCTGCAAGAAAAAATTCTCAATTTCTCCTCTTTACAATTTTTTAGCAGATTGAGTACTGAGTTTTGCCTTTTTCTTTCTTCATATCCCACTTCTTGAATGTTACATCGCATTCTTTGCACAAATCAGGTTGGATTAGCTTCGCTGGTATCTCTGCCACATTCGTTCCAGTATGCGAGTCTAGATGCTTCTTCTCTTCATCACTTAGGAAATCTACTTTGATGCCATTCAAAGGCATTGATATACGATTGTGAGTATGACTTACATCGGTCGCGGTCACCTTCTTCTGTATCAACAACTTCAATTTAGAACCATTCAAGTTGTTGATTTTTTCCTTAAATTCTGAAGGAAGTTCTGGTGGTGGATATGAAACATTGTCAATTCCCGTATTACTACTCATCTTCTT
This sequence comes from Camellia sinensis, assembly GCF_004153795.1. NCBI lineage: Eukaryota > Viridiplantae > Streptophyta > Magnoliopsida > Ericales > Theaceae > Camellia > Camellia sinensis. The sequence goes on from NW_021026165.1 coordinate 11,085, forward strand.
CTTCTTGATTGGATTGGGTTTTTCTTGATCTTCGCTCTCTTCACTCTCATATCTCTTCTTGTTCTTGGGTTTTTCTTCCGTGACAGGCCTCTTGAGCCGCTTTTCTCTCTTCATCCTCTCTTCTTTGGGCAAATTATCAACTGGCTCATCAATAATAGGCTTCTTGAGAAGCTTTTCAATCGTTTTTTTGAAGTTTTCTCTCTTCATCTTCGCTTTCATCGCTTCCTTGGCGATAAACGTTTGAATTTTAATTTTAAAGTACGCTTCTAAGCCAGGACCAGGACCAGGACCAGGAGTGGCCTCTTCTGCTATGGATGTCTTTTCAATAAAGTTTTCTTCCTCTAATTTTTTCTCTGCAACTTTTGAAATCTG
>NW_021026165.1:26875-37242 GCF_004153795.1 Camellia sinensis
GGCAATAGATGACTGGAAAAATCTAGTTTGTTCAGCAATATGACATCAGAATAATCCAAATTGTTTGGCAATGTATAACCAAATAGGCTCATCATAAATTAGGGGAAAAAAAATTATATTTTAAGAAAAGTGAATCTGTAAACGTGCAATAATAGATGACTGGACAAATATAGTTTGTTTGGTAACATAATACTGGAGTAATTCAAAAGGAATATGTGTCATGAGAAAAATCTATAGGGATTTTGAAAAGGATTTAATTTAAGGTTAATTTTGATATTATAAAGGGTGTAATGAGAATTTGAATTATATCTGAAAGGCGTAATGAGAAAATAAATGTAAAGAGGTAAAATTATGGTGTAAGTAAAATTTCCCTAAGACTTTTCAATCATTCCTCCCTTCCTCAAGGCTTGGTCTTGTGCTTTGGGCTGCTTGAAAGCTATTTCAAGGGCGTTGGGCTTTATTTGCAAGACAAGTCTACGTTGTTTGTGGGCCATTACTGGCTGGATTGGGCCTAAGTAGGATTAAATGGATGAAATGGGCCTTTTGAGCTAAACTTTTTGAGTGTTTCAAAAACAATTTGTCAAATTTGATTTCATGTATTTTTCAAAAAATAAAGACAAAATATGAAATGGAAATTCTACTTAGACCACTAACTTAATTGCTTACACCCTCAAAATTTATTTATTTTATTTTTTTACTTTATAATTTCTATAATTCCTTTATTACCCTCATTCCTAACCTTTATCCTTCTCCTTACACCCAAAACCTAAAAAATTCCTAACCCTAACCCTAATTCTCACCTACTATCACCTCTAACCACCATCTTCACCGTCATAGCCACCACCCCCTTCTATCATCTTCTTCTTTGGCAACCACTATCGCAATTGCCATTGCCACCAGCAACCCTTCTACTTCTTTTGGCACCTCCACACCAAACCCCACCATCGAGGTGTCGGGTATATATTTACACCAAAGCTTCACGTTTCTTTCTCTTCTATCTTGCACACAAAGCTTCCTCTCTCTCTCTCTCTCTCTCTCTCTCTCAAGAAATCGAAGAAGAACAAGCTGTTAGCAATCAATGAAAATGAGTCGCGGAAGTGGAGGAGGCTACGATCGCTACATAACGATTTTCTCTCCCGAAGGTCATTTCTTCCAAGTCGGTATGCCCTAAAAATTTTCCACATGCCAATGCCTACTATTGTTTTTTAAAACTCGAATAGGGTAAAAGCACTATTCTTGGTTTGTAAAATAAGAGGGTTTTTGGATGAACAGAGTATGCTTTCAAGGCTTTGAAATCATCCGGAACAACCTTGATTGGAGTTTTGAGAAGGACTTTGTCTGTGTTGTTACCCAGAAGAAAGTCTCGGTTCATATACAATTATTGTTTGTCGAAACTGTGATTCAACTTAGGCTTGATCTAGGGTTTTGTATAGAGTTATATATATATATATATATATAAGAAGAGAAGAAAGTTGAGGGAAGAAGAGGGTAGCAGTGGTTGGATGTGGCAGGAATGGTAGTCGCCTGCGAATGTGGTAGTCGTGATAGTGGTAATGGTCGTGATAGTGGTAATGGTCGCGATAGTGAGGCGATGGAGGGAATTGTGGCTGCGGTTAGGGGTGTGTGCGGTGCGGTTCAGGCAGTTGGAAAGTAAAATTACAAACCGAATGGCGGGTTAGTGGATTAGCGGATTGACAAATTGCGGTTTGTGCGGTTTTTGACGGATTGGCAGATTGAAGAACATTTTAACTAATTATCATACATTTACATAATATATAACACTAATTTTTATAATATTTTTTAGATATATAACACAAAGTAATTTTACATAGTATGTTTCATATATATAACCACTAATTTGTAATAAATTTCATATCTTAAATCTCTCTCACTCATTTTTACATTCATATTTAATTAGAAGTTAAAAAATATATATGTATTAACTATAGTGGAGCGGAGCGGTTCGGTTAGCGGATTATAAATTTTAAAGTTTAAACCGCGGTAAAGGAGAAGACGACAAAACCCAACGTGCTCCAAAACCCGAGATTTTCAGATTAAAATGTAGCCCTCGACGATCAACAACTTTTTTGTAAAGGCCAAAGGTGAGTAAATCACTCCTACTAGATCAAAACCTAGAGAGAAGGTAGAGTCTAGAGTGAGAGGCTCAACAATGGTGATTTTGGAAAAGTAAGAGAGAGAAGAGAAAGTAAAAAGTGATTTGAAGAGTCACAATTTCGGGACTTAAACCCAGTCTCCCGCTCGAGCGTAAAACACCCCGCTCGAGCGTCCACTCACAGACCTCCGCTCGAGCTCACAAACTCCCGCTCGAGTGCAGAATGCACTCGCCCAGCACTTTTGCAGAACCAGGCCTCCGCTCGAGCTCCAAACTCTACGCTCGAGCGTCACTCAGACAACCCCGCTCGAGCGGCCAATACCACGCTCGAGCGTACAACGCTGCACAGGAAAAATACTGAATGGGTGTATTCCTCGCTCGAGCGCCAAAACCTCAGCTCGAGCGGACAGGCAAAAATCTGGGCAACTAGTTTTGGTTTCTAAACTCAACCAACCTGTAACAAACCTGCCCAACACATCCTATAACTCAAATATGAAGTAAAGAGGATGTAAACAAGATAATAACCAACTACCAACATCTACGGACACATGTCCGGATCACTGTACAACAAGGGTAAACCCGGGATCGCTATATTAAGTTTAAATATTTCATATTTGTCAGATATATTGAACATATAAGTGTAGATATTTTTTTCTAAGTAATTTAGAAAAAGTGACCGAATCTTTACGACTCACGATTTGATTCAATTACCGATTCAGTACAAGGTTATTTTAATTCACAATTCGAATCCCGATTTGACAAATATGCTTTTAGAGTACACAAAGTTACGAAGAAAGTAATGTGCCACACGATAAAATGATTTAATAAGAAATATTTTGGAATGGGTTAATAAATATAAAATTATGTGATTCCTTAAACATGTTGTTCTCAAAAAGGATTTATGGTTTTCTAATGAAAAGGGATTGTTTTTATGGTCGAAGGTTTTCCTTAAATGTTCAAATAAACCTTGAGAAAAAGATACTCTATGTATGATATTTTGAAATTACAAAACGTCATCTACTATATGATATCACCCTGCATGCATGATCACTTCTATCTATAGGATGGTTATTGTTTTAGAACTGTGAGATTCCTATTGAGCAACTGTGCTCACCCCTTGTTTCATTTTTTTTTTTTGCAGGAAGAGATTTCGGATTGTTTGGTTGAAGGATTAGGGAGTTCATGTATCTCTTATGTGTAATCTCATTGTACATTGATATTTGTATTTATTAATTTGTAGCTCCACAATGGAAGTTGGAATGTATTATTATTATTGTTGTACTCATCATGAGGGAGACAACATGTACTATTATGTTTCTATTACTCAAGGATAATAGATATTTTTAATAAAAAAAAATGGACTTATGTACTCCCAACATGCATCAATATTATGCACTATCTTTCCAATTTCAACAATATATTCAACATATACAATGTTACAATCAACTTCCATATGAGGCAAGTTCCCAAAACATACTTTCAATAAACCAAACATTTTCAATGTTTCACAACTTAAGACATATATAAAAGCTCTTAAGTTCGACAAAATGCAAAATTTAAACACAAGATCACATATCAATAAACAAGTCCGGATATTTCTCTCGGACTTCCAACTCACGTTCCCAAGTGGCTTCCTCCACTCCGTGATGTTTAAGATTGGCCCCTAATAAATATAGCACTAAAGTAGAGAAGATTGAGCTTTAAGCTGTTATTGATTAATTGCTAGTAACAACTCAAGCCAGCATGCATAGTCCATCAATTAATGTAGTTTTAAAATTGGATCAATGGTCGGGATTGAACTTCCAAGAAGTTTCCTAAGATGTTTTGGACAGGTGGCAAGTTAACATTTTCATAATGGTAAATATAGCGACCCCGGTCTTTTCCCATTTGATTATTGTATCCGGACTTAGGTTTCGTTTATTCTGTCATTGTATAATTGTTGTTGTCGTCATTTATTTTCTCATTTGGAGTTATAGGATGTGTTGGGCAGGTTTGTTTCAGGTTGGTTGGGTTAGTAAACCAAGTGTTGCTGTCCAGTTTTTGGGTTGGTCGCTCGAGCGAGGTCTTGGTAGCTCGAGCGAGGGTTGTTTTTTTGTGTCTTCTGGCTCGATCCAACTTTGCTTCGCACGAGCGAGCGATTGCATCTAGTATAGACCTGAGGGCAGTGTTTCTTCGCTCGAGCGAGATTTTCTTCGCTCGAGCGAGCGAGGTGTATGTTTTCGAGTTCCTCGCTCGAGCGAGCATTTTGTCGCTCGAGCGTGCTGCTGGGTTGCAGACCTGAAGCATTGCATTTTTGGCTCGAGCGAGGTTTTCGTGTGTCTGGTCGCTCGAGCGACCAAGTTTTCGCTCGAGCGAGCCTGTCAGGTTTAAATAGGCAGCAGCGTGTTTCAGATCAGTTTTTGATCCACTTTCAGATTCCAAAACCCTAGGTACGAGTTCTCTCTCCCTCTACTCACCTTCTCTCTTAGGTTTGATCTATTTAGAGTGTGTTTCTACCCTAGTTGCTTTATTAAAAAGATAGAGTGAGTCGAGGGCTTCCATTTAATCTGAACGTTTGGTGGTTTGGAGCACTTTGGAATTTGGGTATTCATCTCCGTCTTATTCATTCGAGTTATTTTCTTCGAGGTAGGGATTTCCTACTCCATTTTATAAGTTTTGTTCTAAGTTTTGGTATTTTGATATGTTGGGGTTACTTGGATAATTTTGGGAAAAACCCTAATTGTATTAATAAATTAATTTGTATAATTAATTTAAGGAGATTGGGAAATTTGGTTAAATTCATGAAATTGAGAAATTTATTGATTAAATGGTGTAGTTGGATAATTTAAATCACTCACCTATTGAATTGTTGGTATATTTATTTCCAGTCTAGAAATAACAGTTTTGGACTATCGGTGGAGGATAGTCATGATTGTTGTAGACATTGCATGTGGATTAGGAATAACTGAAACTAATCACATTGGTTAAGTCATTAATTTTGACTATTGAATTAATACAGAAAATACGTGTATTGATTGAGCATTGCATTTGCATATTGTTTGGGAGGAGATAGGGGATGTACTCCACGGTTTAGGGGAAGATAGGGGATGGACCTCTAAACCGGATTTTGTTTGGGAGGAGATAGGGGATGGACTCCATTAGCATCACTTTTATGTGTGCTTATTTATATTGAAGTGTTTTTATTGATACAGCACTAAAATGTGTATCAAATTGGAAGTATGAAGTGTTTTGATTTGAGCCTGTGTCTCATTTGTTTGGTGACATTGGAAGAATGTGAATATGATATATATATAGTTCACTGTTGTAAGTTTGGCCAGTTTCTGAGCCATATTGATAATGTTGGAAAGTAAAACGTGTCATAGACATTAGTGTCATGAAACTGTATAATGATGTATTAATTATCTTGGTTAACCATCTATTGAATGCTATTGCTTTATTCAATGCTTATATTTGGTTTAGTATATCTCTGCTGGGCTGTGGCTCACCCTATATGGGAACATCATTTTCAGGTTCAGGTGATAAGCTACCTCCAAGGACTTAGCTTGGAAAGATATGGATTTTGAAGACTATCTTTAGTTATTTGTTTTTATTTGATAAACATTCAAGCCTAGGGCTTTATTTGTATTTGAGTTAGAACTCATATTTTTGTGTCCAAGTGTTGGCTTGGAAAGATGTAAGCCCATAGGGCATTTAATTTGATATTACATGTAATGTTTTCATTAGTAATACTCTGATGAATGAGATAATGAATTGTTTTCTTTTAATATTGCATGTCAATGATATATATATATAATGGGTTTATTTGTGAGGGAGTTACAGAAGTGTTGTTGCCAAATTTTGGCTTTCGCATGAAGGGAAAGCACACCATTAGCTTGAAAATAGATGTGTTATTCTATAATTTTTCTTTTTGGATGATTATTCAGTAGTCCTAGAGTATTCTATAATTTTCCATTTTTTTGATAGAATGTATATTTGAGGAAAGAAATGGAGATTATGAATGAGATAAATGGAAAGTGAAAATTTTAGTAAATTCAGTTTATATGGCACCTGATATGTAATTTCAATAATGAGGAAATACCGCTATGTAAATTCAATAATAAGGAAATACCGCTATGTAATTTTAACGAGTGACAAAAAGTGGGGTAGGAGACGGCCACTGGATTCATCGAGAGAGAGCCCGATTTCTCTGCCTTGATGAAATGGCAAGATATGTTGAGCCCGATTTCTCTGCCTTCATACATGTATAAGACTTGATCTATGCAAAGTAAATTTTTGTAGCTAAAATTTGTACATATAAAAGGCTCTGATCTATCCAAATTTATGATCATGATGAAGAGGTTGAAGAGTGGCAAAGAGGTCGAAGAAGCACTTGGAAGAGGCACATACAACTTTGTTTTATTTTTAATTTTTTGATGTTTTTTTTTTTTTTTGTGTGTGATGATGATGAACAGATAGGATTTGGTGATTATGTTGTTGTTAATGAACAAATAGGATTAGGTACGTGTTTGGGTATGATTTGGATAGGTGTTTGTGTTTCCAAACTGGTGAGCAACTTTGTGTTTGTGTTACGAAGGTAAGAATGAAAGGAGATGTGAAGTTGCTAAAAAATTAGTAGAGCAACTTTACTGAAATATTTTGGTGGGTTGAAAGAGCGATTTTTTATTTTTTTAGACTCATTTTGTAGTATGGTATACAAACTAATCCTTGGGTTTGAAATAATAATTGATCCTCATGAAATGGTTTTCAAATGGTTTTTAAGATATTCTTAAGTGATTTTTCAAATGGTTTTCAATGTTTCATTGTGTTGGATTTGTGTTATTATTATTATTATTTTTATATATTTTTGTTCATTAGGTTGTGTTTCAAGATTTCGGTTTCGGTTTCGGTTTCGATTTGTGTTTGTGTTTCTAAGATTTTTGTTTGGTTTTGTGTGATTAGGTATGCATTCAATGGAACTATAGAAAAAGTTGGAAACAATGCTTAAGAGACACAAAGCATTGCAACAGAGCATTGAAAATCATTATGTTTCTTTTCAATCAAAGCAAAAGAGACCCATCAATTTGGGTTTGTGTTTCTAAGATTTGGATTTGTATTTGTATTTGTTTTTCTAAACCTTAAATTGATGTGTTTGTGTTGGATTTGTGTTTTTAAACCTTAAATTGATATGTATTTGGATTTCTCTTTCTTTTTTTGTGTTCTGTTTCTTTTTTCATTTTTTTATTTATGCATCTTTCAATTTATATGGGTTGGTGTTAAGTTATGTTATGTATTTGGGTTGGTGTTTTTAAACCTTAAACTGATATGTATTTGGATTTCTATTTCTTTTTTTGTGTTCTGTTTCTTTTTTCATTTTTTTATTTATGCATCTTTCAATTTATATGGGTTGGTGTTAAGTTATGTTATGTATTTGGGTTGGTGTTTTTAAACCTTAAACTGATATATATTTGTTTTTCTTTTTTGTGTCGTCAGGTGAGGGTCTTGACATTGGTTTGTGGAGGCTGTTGACATTGGTTTGGGTCTCAACATTTTCTTTTTTATTTTTTTTTTCTTCAACCCGCATGTCTCTCATGGGTCATTATTTTTGTTTCACTTTATTTTATTTCTATAACCCAATTTAAATTTTCACTCATAATTCATGGATTATTTCTTCATCCCTATTGAAGACATGGTGAAGAAATTGAAAAGAAACAGAGTAAGAAAAGAGATAGTGGTCGGTTTTCTTAGTTATGTTGCGCATTCAAATGCTTGGCCACTATCACATCTTTATTTATTTTATGTGCTATTCAAATTGTGTTGATATATTATTTTTTTTTTTCAATAGGAATGCAAAATGTGTTGATATATTATTTTTTTTTTTCCATAGGAATGCAAAAAAATATGTCAAAGATAGACCTTGCAAAGGACTGATGGCTACTTCTTTCTACCAACAAATTGCTTGGATTGTTAATGGTATTTATTTATTATTTATTATTTAGCAAAATACGTAAAAGATCTCAGATTGTTTAGATTGAAAACATACAAATAGTTTAGATTGAAAATAAATCAGAAATTTAATTTTTAAATTTATAAAATTAAAAACTCAATAGTTTATTTTGTTATAAGTATTAAATTTTAAGATTTTTTTTTGTTTAATTTTTCCTAAATTTTAATGATACCTACAATTATTCAAACAAAATTGGCTTATGTGTGGTGGCAGTGTTTCTAAATATTCATGTTCTCAATGATTAATTAAATGTTGAGGATGCATTAAATTAATTAATTGATTGACATTATACATAAAAATTATAATTACATTTTAATCCCAACATTATTTACACCGAACATTATTTACGCCGTGCCTTCAGGCACGGGCATACGCTAGTACATACATAAGTTAACTATCCGCACCTGTTAGTGTGTTCCAATATAGTGGTATAAATAATTTTAAACAATTATCTAAACAACTCTTATTTGAAAAATGATGACATATTGTTAGTGTTTGTATAGGTTGTGAGCAATATTTTGAGATCATGTTCTCAATAATGGCATGTTGCTAAAAATTCTTGTTTCAAATAGAACTGAATTATATTTTATTAATTCAATTTGGTTCAATTTAGTTCAAGATTTTTATAATTTGATTTAATTTTAAATTTTTAAAAACTTTAACTAATAACTTAGTTCTTGGTTTATATCTAAATCAAACCACGCTCACCCCTAAATGTTGTCTTGGTATACCCAGATCATTGAGCTAAGGCATCAAAGTAAAGCATACAAATCAACGGTCGAGCACTAAAACAAAAAACTCTCATAGCCCGAGAGCAAGGCCAAGGCAACAAACAACATGTAATGATAAAGAGATTTTTTTTTTTTTTTTTCTTCCGGTGAGATCTAATTGAAGTTACTAAAAAAAGGGAGGGGGGGGGGATACAGTGGCCTATTTTTATGACATTTTTCAAAAAAGTTGTGAAATCTGTCAAGATTTTTTAAATTTCAGAAAAATTAAAGGTATATTATCAATATGTCTTAATAGTTAGACTTAATTCCCATAAAGTGCTATTGAAAATAAGTCTTAGTAAAATCGTCACTAAAAATAATTTTTTGTAATAATTTTTTGCATATGTTGCTAAAAATTGACAATTAGTGACTTTTTTTGTCATGCTTTTTATAAATTGTCAGTAAAACTTACAATTAGTGACCTTTTTCTGTGACGAATTTTTCAAACAGTGGCTGAAAATAGAAAATTAGTGACGCTTTTTTATGACAATTTTTTTAAACTGTCGCTAAAACTTATAATTAATGACATTTTTTGTGATAAAATTTTTAAACTGTCACTGAAAATTAATAATTAGCGATGTTTTTAAATAGTATTTAATGAAAAATATCATTAATTATCATAGGACCTATTAGATAATGAATTCATCTATTAAAACCTACATGTAAGTCCTTACAAATTAAACTATACCAACTATTAGAAAACAGTGGGTTAACGTCACGCCATTAAAAAAAGATTATTAAATTATTTATTATTTCTTTTAAAGGCATTGTACTTGTAGGGAATTCAAATCAATTAAAAACAAAAAAAAAAAAAAAATCTATTTTGATTGAATAGAGGCGTGACTTTAAGATGAAGAGATGTGGATTTTTTCTCAGATCTGCTTTCTCTTTGATCGTGTGACGACCGGGTCTTCCTTTTTCCTCCCTTTCTTCTCTTTTCTTTCTTTTTTCACTCCGCCTTTCTTTTATTCTCGTTGAGCTTGAAACGTCTGGAATTTAGTTCTCAAAATAAAATCCTTATTCTTGTTGTGTTTTGGTATTGAATCTCGCTTGTTTCGGAGACCGCGTGGACAAGTCTGGTGTGTCCGGGAGCCAAATCAGGAAATTCTGGGCTGCTGGGCACGAGCGACATGCATTAATTAAAGAAAACAATTTATTAATTCATTCATTAGAGTATTACTAAATAAAAACATTACATATAATACTATTAATTCATTCTTCAGAGTATTACTAAATAAAAACATTACATGTAATACCAAATTAAATGCCCTATGGGCTTACATTTTTCCAAGCCAACACTTGGACACAAATTATGAGTTCTAACTCAAATATAAATAAAGCCCTAGGCTTGATTATTTATCAAATAAAAACAAATAACTAAAGATAGTCTTTAGAATCCAAAAGCCAAATCCTTCCAAGCTAAGTCCTGGGAGGTAGCTTATCACCTGGACCTGAAAATGATGTTCCCATAAAGGGTGAGCCACAGCCAAGTAGAAAAAAT
>NW_021026167.1:0-11512 GCF_004153795.1 Camellia sinensis
ACCAGTGCCGCCGAAGAGTCTTAGTTTGATGTCTTTCTCCTTTTTTTGAAACAATGTAAGCTCTCGATGTGGCCGATGTGCCTTCTTTTGAATGTAAATACAACTTATTCTCTTGGATGCTTTACATGTTTGTCTTCCTTTTACTGCTCTTTTATGGTTCTCATACTTAGAATATTTCTGCATATCTTTAATGTACACCTTAAATGTGAAATCTTCTCGGAGTGAAATACCTTGGTTATATCTACCAACGGTTTACATCGGCAAGTACATAAGTACTTATTTTAATATAACCTTGGCTTTAACTTGTAAATTTTTTCACAAATTTTAGCAAGTGTTCAGTTCAACTTCAACTTGTAAATTTTTCTCAAATTTCAACAAGTGTTAAACATGATCTCAGTTCAACTTCAACTTAAAAATTTTCTCAAATTTCAACAAGTGTTAAACATGATCTCAGTTCAACTTCAACTTATAAATTTTTCTCAAATTTCAACAAGTGTTAAACATGATCTCGGTTTAACTTCAACTTGTAAATTTTTCTCAAATTTCAACAAGTGTTAAACATGATCTCCGTTAAACTTTAACTTGTAAATTTTTCTCAAATTTCAACAAGTGTTAGACTGATTTTAGCTTGTATATTCTATCTTGCCAGGAACCATTTTCCAACTTTCTGCCCCCTAATGTGAACTTAAGTTCCACTTGGGTTCTCATTATGCATGTATTCTAGAAACATCGTCAACTATCAGTCACAAGCATGAAAAATCAAGCTAACACTTTATTTATTACTTCGGCTAATAATAAAGAACAAGAAAATTTAATGACAAAAAAAATTTAAGATTGCAAGTATTCCAGGGCCTTAGTAACTCTTTGCCCTCGTTATTTTCAAGCCGATATGCCCCATTGCCCAATACCGAGATAATTCTATAGGGTTCCTCCCAATTTGGGCCAAGCTTGCCCTCTCTGGGATCCTTCTTGTTGCCGACGATTTTTCTCAAGACGAGGTCATCGATTTGAAACTCCCTTGGGTTGATTTTCTTGTTATAAGCCCTGGCAAGCTGCTAGCTGAATTGCAGCTTTCTCCCTTCTTTTTTCTAGCAGATCCAAATCTCGGGCTAATAATACATCCTTTGTCTCGTTCTCTACTCCCTGGGTTCTAATCCCTGGGATGCCGACTTCCAGAGGAATGACTGCTTCTGTGCCATAAGCCATGGCAAATGGGGATTTCCCAGTTGATCTTCTCGGCGTAGTCCGATATGCCCAGAGTACACTTGGCAGTTCATCCACCCACTTTCCCTTTGCTGCTTGCAGCCTCTTCTTAATCCCATCAAGATGACTTTGTTGGATGCTTCTACTTGTCCATTGCTTTGAGGAAAACTTGGGGTGAAAAAATAATTCTTGATTTTGAACTTTGCACAGAAGCTTTTGATTAGCTTACTGTCAAACTGTGTTCTATTGTCTGCAACTAATGCTCTTGGGATCCCAAACCTGGTGATGATATTTTTCCATATGAAGTTTTTCACATCCACGTCTCGAATCTTGGCAAAGGATTTAGTTTCTATCCACCTGGTGAAGTAATTTGTTGCTACCAGCAGGTACTTCCTTTGTCCAATTGCTTGGGGTAGTTTCCCAACGAGATCTATGCCCCATTGGGCAAACGGCCAAGGGCTGGATACTGGGTTTAGGTTTGTTGCTGGTTGGTGTATCAGAGGTGCAAACCTTTGGCACTTTTCACACTTCTTGACATAGGCTTTTGCATCTTTCTGCATGTAGGGCTGCCAATACCACTAGGTAATGGCCCTATGAGCAAGTGATCTGCCCCTAGCGTGGCTTCCACATATTCCTTCATGTATTTCATATAAAAAATCTACAACTTGTGAAGGATACACACATTAAAAGGGGTCCAGTGAAGGATCTTCTATAGAGATGTCCCTCTGCTGTTAGGCTGAATCTTGCCAACTTCAATCTGATCTTGTGTGCCTCCTTGTGATCATCTGGCAGTTTTCCTTCTTTTAGGAATGCTATTATTGCGTCCATCCAGCTTGGTCACATGTCCACACACATTGCTTCACGCTCTGTGGTTAGTGGTTCGATGCTCGGGTTCGATGAGTAGTCAACCATTATCGTCCTTGCCTTTCCAGGTTGTATTGCACTAGCCAAGTTGGCCAGGGCATCAGCATGGCTGTTATAATCTCGGCTAATCTGCTGTAGTCAGCAATTCTGAAACAGGGCCACCAATCTGCCGAGCTCCTTTACATTGGCTGACATTCTTTCGTCTCGAGCTGTGAACTCGCCTGTTGTCTGGTTGACTATAAGCTGAGAGTCACAGAATACTATCACCTCATCTGCTTCTATTGTTATTGCCAGTTTCAGTCTTGCAATTAGTGCTTCATATTTTGCTTCATTGTTTGAGGCCTTGAACCCCAAACGAATGGACTGTTCTAATATTTGTCCATCTGGAGATACCAGTATTACTCCTACTCCTGCTCCTTGTCGGTTTGAACTCCCATCAACAAACAGTCGAAAGGAGTCGCCGATGTAAATGCTGCAGGGTCTGAGTTTTTCACTATTCCTCTGTTCCGTTGCCTGGACTGGGTTTCTCTTTGCTCGTTTGGGCATCGTTCACCTCGGTTCAACGGAGCCCGATGTACGATGGATTCTAATGTGAACTCGGCCACGAAGTTGGCCAAAACTTGGCCTTTGATTGCTATTCTGGGTCTGAACCCCAGGTCATACTGGCCCAAGGCCACTGCCCATCTGGCTATTCTGCCTGTCAGGTCTCCCTGTTGCAATAGGGACTTCAAAGAGTGTTCAGTTAGCACCACAATTTTGTGGGCTTGAAAGTAGTGGTTCAGCTTCTTTGAAGCCATTACTAAAGCCAACGCCAACTTCTCTAGGGGTAAATACCTGGTTTCTGCATCAGCCAGGGTTTTGTTTAAATAGTAAACAGCCCTTTGTTCCCTTTTTTCTGCTCGGATTACCACTGCACTTACCACGTGTTCTGAAACTGCTAAGTACAGGAACAGCTCCTCTCCAGGTTCTGGATTTGAGAGAACTGGAGCCGTGGTTAAATACTTCTTTCAGTCGGCCAAGGCAGTTTTGCATTCCTCGGTCCATAAGAAGTCAGTGGCTTTCTTCACTAAGTTGAAGAAAGGTTTGCACTTGTCTGAGCTTCTTCTTATGAACCTATTCAGGGTTGCTGCCCTTTCAGTTAGCATCTGCACCTGTTTTGCCGACATCGGGCTCTTCAACTCTAGGATGACCTTGATCTAATCTAGGCTGGCCTCAATGCCCCTTCTAGTCACCAGGTATCCCAAGAACTTACTAGATCCAACTCCAAATGCATACTTCGATGCATTGAGTCGGAGCCGATATGTTTTAAGGACATCAAAGACTGCTTTTAGGTTGGCCAGATGGCCTTCAACTTCCTTGGTCTTTATGACCATGTCATCGATGTAAACTTTCACTGTTCGGCCAATCAAGTGTTTGAACATCTTGGTTACCAATCTCTGGTAAGTTGCTCTTGCGTTTTTCAACCCAATAGGCATCACTTTGTAGCAATACAGTCCTTTTGGGGTGATAAACGCAGTATTTTCCTTATCTGGAGGGTACATGGCTATCTGATGGTACCCCTTGTAGGCATCCAAGAAGCTCATTCTTCCATGTCCTGAAGTGGCGTCCACCAGTTAGTCAATCTTGGGTAAAAGAAAACTGTCTTTGGGACAGGCCTTGTTTAGGCTGGTAAAGTCCACGCAGACCCTCCATTTACCTTTCTTTTTCTTCATCACCACTGTATTCGATAGCCATGTCGGGTAATTTACCTCTCGAATGGCTCTGGCCTCTAGAAGTCTGTCTACTTCCTCTTTCATTGCCTCAACATGCATCAACGTCGGTCTTCTTGCCCGTTGGATTACAAGTTTGGCCGACCTATCTACGTTCAGTTTATAGCAAATGACCTCGGGGTCAATGCCAAGCATTTCGTAAGGCGTCCAGGCAAACACCTCAATGTTTGCTCTCAAGAAAGCCTTCAGTTCTTTTTCCTCTTCTTCGGCTAAGCCCGAGCCGAAAAGGAAGAAGCGTTCCTCGTCTCCCTACTGGACGAGGATTTTCTTAAGGGCTTCTTCGCTCTTCTCGGCTGGCTCCTTGTCGACGTCCTCTTGGACGTTCACGACCTCGTCTTCGATCTCTACCCTTTCTGGTTCTCGTATGCTGCAGGTGGATTTCATTGCTACCATGGAGCAGTTCTTTGCCTGCAGTTGATCCTCTCTGACCTCCTCTATCTCATGCTCTGTTGGGAACCGCAATAGCTGGTGCAATGTTGAGGGAACAGCCCCCATTGCATGCAACTATGGCCTTCCCAGGATAGCATTGTAAGGGGAGGGTGTGTCGATTATGGTGAACTCTGTCTTTATCTTCTTGGTGCCAGCCTGCACCTCTAAGCTTGCTGCTCTCAGTGGCCATGTCGGCGTTCCATTGAACCTGACCATTGGGCCATTAAATTGCTCCATATCATCTGGGTAAAGGCCAAACTCCTTGTAACATCTGACATACATAATGTTACAAGAGCTGCCTTGGTAAATTAGGATACGCTTCACTTGACACTCCCTAACCTGGAGAGATGCTACCAAGGCATCGTTATGTAGATGCTACACCATCCTAAGGTCGGCTTCAGTAAAGGACACTACTGGTCCTTGGCACTCCTCGGCCCGATGTCTTTTCTCCCTGACCTGGTACACATGCTGCAAGTGCTTTACCTTATGGGTTTCCCCCCGTATTTCGTTTTCGTTGACCCTCGAGTGAATTACATTAATTACTTGAGGTTCGCCTGCCTACGGTTGCTGTGCCGAGGGAGGTGGAGCTGCTGGTGCCTGAGGCAGTTTTGCCTGTTTTTCCCTTGTCCTAGCCTCATTTACAAGGTCCCTTAAATGGCATTGCCTTACCAGTTCTTCCAAGTGTGCTTTCAGGGCTCTGCAACCCTGAGTCAGATGCCAATCCTCATTATGGTAGGCACAGTGCTTACCAAGGCTTCTTCCATAAACTCTCCTGGTACCCTTGCTGGTGCTCTAAAATAGGGCTGGGTTCGGATTTTTTCTAAGACTTTGTGAATTGGAATTCGGAATACAGTTGTGACTGCCTATGCAGCCCTCAGTCCTATCTCTTGCTTGTTGGACCCATTGTTACCTCGGCCTCGCTTCGGGGAGCCGTTTCCTTTCTCTTGCTTTGCCGCCTTGGTTCCTGGTGCGTCTTCCTCGGCTCTGTCATATTTCTCAATTCTGGCCATGAGCTCATCCATGCTTTTTGGCAACGTCTTTGCCAAAGACTTTCGTAGTGGACAATTATCTTTTAGGCCGTTCTTGAAAGACACAACCGCCACCTCCTGGTTGCACTCGGGTATTCGGTTGAACACTTCATAACACCTTTTAACGTAGGCCCTAAGGCCTTCATCCTCACTGATTCTCAGAGCCATCAGGGAGTCTACCCTTAATGGCTGTAGTTTGTTTGTCACGAACCTAGCCACGAACATCTCGGCCAGGCCTTCCTAGGTCTTCACACTTCCCTTTGGAAATTTGTGAAACCAATCCGATGCAATCTCCCTAAAAGATGAGGGGAACACCTTACAGAGCAACAGCTTATTCCCAGTGTATAGTGCCATCGAGTTCAGGTATAATCCAACGTGAAAGTTGGGGTCCGACTTACCATCGTATATCTAGAACCTCAACATACTGAATCTTTTCAGGGCCTCAAATTTGTCCAACTCTACCGAGAATGGTGTTCTCGGCTTAACAGAGGAAGTTACCTCGGCATTTTGTTGCTTCCTCTTGAGGTAATCTCTCAAGTCCTCTTTGGTCCGCCCAGGAGCTCAGTTATTTCCTGACTTCAGTCTTTTCAGTGCACTACTCTCGGCTTCGTTGTGAGCCCTTTTCGACCTTTCTTCATTAGTTGTATCGAAGCATAGCTCTTTCCTTTGAACATGCCGATGTTCTTTAGGGTCTGCCTCCTTGGTGCGATGTGTCCTTCGAGATTCTTCCCTCCTCGCCCGATCTTCCTTGAAGGCTGGTGAGAGTGTTTTTCGCTCTTGGTGTGCTGAGGGGCTACAAGGATTGTTTTCTGCCCTCCTTTCCGGGCATTGGCCGTTGGAATCGGTGTGTCCTGCAGCAGGAACGGTGGCTGCATGACGTTGTTTTGCATCATGAAATTGACGACCGATTGCAGGTCTGCCAATTTGTTCGCCATCTCTTTCACCTCTTCGTTCCTTCGCAGGCATCTATCTTTCCATACCTGGAGGTTGTCCTCGTTGTAATACCCGCTTCGATCTGATTTCTTTGGTACGTCGCCCTCCTGGCCGACGTCTTTCTTGTCATGATTCTGGTCCTGAATCTCCTCGTTGCAACTATCTTTCTCCATGTTAGGGTCAACGTATTTACCGTTCTTAGTAGGGATTTCGTCTCCAATCTTATCTTTCTGTCTGTTGTTGGCTATCTATCCTCCTTTCTTTCCCACAGACGGCGCCAAATTGCGTGTATCAATTTCCGACCACACTGCCAACTTAGTACTCAGCTGGAGAACACCGGCAGAATAGATTAAGCCCGAATAATCTGCAACAGAAAGAAGAGATTCCGGTGGTGGCTCGTCCACCCGAGGGCACTCCGACGATCAAGTCAGTTATCTCTCAAAGATAGCAAAGTACTTAACTCACTATTCAGAATACAAATTGCGTACCTTAGACCTGTGGGGGTGCCTCTCTATTATAGTAACCCAATCTTAGTCCCAATAGAAGCCTAGCTTCAATGGACTTCAGCTCAGTGCTTATTTTGGACTCTCCAATAGATAAAGATAAACTCCCTAAGAGCTTTATCGTTATCTAAGCTGAGGTCCTTCCTCATTCTAGGACTCTTGTCCCCTATCCGCTTATCTTGGACTCCGATATCTTCGGAGATATCCTCGGCCTAGTCGAGATCACCTTGGCGTCACGACCAGGACACGTGGTACCCCGGCTGACATGTCGGCGTCACCTTGGCCACGTGTTGGTACTCAAAAAATATATCCCCACACTTAGGAACAATAATTAACAAATTTCCTTTCTTGTAACTTCATTAAATCATCAAACAATAATTGAATTCCATTTAAAGTAAAGATGAAAATATGTAACCAACTAAATTACAATAATTATTACAATAATTGAATATGAGAAGAGATGTCACGCTGCAGTTCCCAAAGCACTTCAACTGATTTGCCATGCATTTGATCAATCCTAGCATCTTCACTAACTAAATTAACTCTCAACAGCAGCAACATACACACACTAGCCTGCCTTCACCAGCATTGCAAATTGACACTGAGAAACAAAATAGAACAGACCAGCAACATTGTAAAAAATAATTCAACACATAGCAGTCCATAGCTGAGTAGAGCAAACCAACAAAATAAAGCCTGAAACAGACCAAAGTAAAAATTGAAGCAAAGTGATAGCCTGCAACAGAAGAATAGAGCCTGAGCCAAAGCAGCAGAATCTGAAGCAACACTGAAAAACAAAGCAAAGCAAAAACAACAGCATTGCATAACAGCCCATCCTCTCACAACAGTAGCCGATAGTAGGTGGTGAGCAACGGTAGTGGGGAAGAAAGGGAATGAAAACTAATTTTCAAAACAAATGAAAACACATTTTTGTTTCAAGATTTACACTAGCAGACAACACTTGTGGTTGTTAAAAAAAATATAATACACTAGTGACCTCCATATTTTATCTAAAAGGAAAAAAAAGGTTCTTCCATAAATCACAACCAAGTATTCAAAAGATGCAATTTACAGTTAACTACAGAGAGTTATCCATATCTGAATAGATTAATATATTTGTCAATACAGAAGAAATTCAAATAGGTGTCGAAACATAATCATCACAGCAAATTTTTTTTTTTCATATGATATGGAAAGGCAAGTAAATTAAAATGAAGAAAGCAGGCACCATTTATTTGGTTTCAAATGCTTAAAAACCCTAAAGCTTCAACTAATGCAACCCCAAATTTATTTGGCAGCATAGCATGAAGTTAAAGATTCTGCAATGTTCATGAAGCCCATGGCCAACATTTCCTTGTTTTCATCAAGATGGTATCCTTTTATGGATGCAAAAGATCGACCAACCGCAATGGCTTCTTGAAGTTGGCACACGTATTAAGACACTTTTCACAAGAAATTCAAAATGTTCAAGAATAATGCTGAAGAATAAATGGAAGGGAATAAATAGTGATGAGGAATGCACCGTGAGAGCAACAACTGCAACAATCAGTCCAATTTTAGCCACTTCTGAGGCATGTGGGCTATTGAATTGTAACTGATGAATTGAGATTGGATTCAGCCCTCCTTTGATGTGTTTCACTATTTTAACTCCATATTTATCAGCTCTTGTCAGGAAAATGATAAGAGTAGATAAAATAACAGACATCAATGGTGCAATGGCCGACAACCAAAATAGTTTCTTGTCCCTTTTAATGAAGACAACAACTCAACCATTGCACAACCACAGCTACAACACAGCAGCTCTAGCAGAGCAGCAGTTCGAGCTCCAACAGCTCCACAGTAGCACAACCACAGCCACAACACAGTAGCTCCAGCAGAGCAGCAATCACAACAGCTCCAGCAGCTCCAAAGTAGAGCAGCAGCCACAGCAGCTCAGCAGCTTCAGAACAATAGCTCCAATAGTCATGTGTGTATTATCAAGGCTAGGTAGTTAGTTTGTTAGAGTTTAACTATAGTTTAGTTAGACGGTTATGGTTAGGTTAGGTAGATCACTCTTGTATATATACTATCTTCTCTATATAATGCTCATTCATTCAGAAAATCAATAAAATAAATATTTTCTTGTTTTCTCTTTACCTTTTACCCAGATCACAGAATCACAAAGTAAGTATACACTAGAATTGTGGTAGACAAAGAAATTGTATAGACCACCACCTATGTTTGGTCTTGGTTATTTTTGTTTTTATGTGAAAAAATAAATAAATAAATAAATAAATAATAAAACAACAAAAAGGAAATGGCCAATTATGGTTGTTACTTA
Source organism: Camellia sinensis (assembly GCF_004153795.1). Taxonomy (NCBI): domain Eukaryota; kingdom Viridiplantae; phylum Streptophyta; class Magnoliopsida; order Ericales; family Theaceae; genus Camellia; species Camellia sinensis. The sequence continues at coordinate 9,050 of NW_021026167.1, forward strand.
CCAGGAATCTAGTAATTAAAATGAAAGTAAGAAATGAGAACCAAGGATGAAGCTGTAAGGATTCCAAACCATTCTTTATATGGTACACCCTAAGAGAAGCATGACAAGTTTAAATTCATAAATGAAAAATCGAAATCTTCGTGAATCAGATCTGCAATTGATCCATTTATACTATTTACAATTGGTCTTTGACTCTTTGAGACATATGGCTAAATATAGAGAAGATTATTATTATTATTTTTTTGAGTAAGAGAATACAGAGAAGAACTAAAAAGGACTCTAGATGTCAATTCAAGCCCCAACAGTGACTAAGGCAAGCAAAATCATTAGTAATGATTATCATACATTCTTCCAGTTAATAACTTATTTTATACATCATCTCCAAACACATTTTGATAAAATAGTCCAAATGCTCATATAATTCACAGTTAAGGCATCTTGAAATTCTAACATTGCTGATAAATATAGTAAAAAATGCAAATACGAACAAATTTCAAGGGCAGCTCTTTAAAAAATAAATTATTAAGTTAAAAAAACAAATTGACATCACGACATTCTTTACCTGTTCTGTGGCTGGAGAAATTAACACAACAACATTTGCCCTTAGAAGAAAAAACTTTAAACTACATATGAACACACATGAGAACACACAGCAGTAGGACTCTTATAAATATTAATGACAAATTAACAGTGCTATTTCATTACACTAGAAAACCTTCAATAAGAGAGTTTTACCCATATCCCCTAGTAGATGCACAAACAAGAGCCCCACTGTATAACAACATATGAACACACTCCGGCCATCCTTGTCAGGCTGCCAAGTGCAATGGGGTTGCTCCATTTTTATCTTTTATATTCACAAACCTTGCAAATCCCCTGCCATCAACTCCAAATCAAACCAAACAAAACAACCACACCTTTAGCAACTTCGTGGATATTCTCTACACACAAGCATATATGAGAGTGTGTGTGTGTGTGGAGAGAGAGAGAGAGAGAGAGAGAGAGAGAGAGAGAGAGGGTCACCAAGAATGTGCAATAGAGGTGGAAAGGGCAGCAGAAAGAATAGCTTGTAGGCAATCTAGATGGCCATAGAAAGCAGCATAATGCAAACAGGTTCTTCCATGGAGTGAATCAAACATCAAAATCTAATAAAATTTCACACACAACCAATGATCAATTTATCTTCTACAATTCAACCAATGATAGTATATTGTTTGCATAAAAAACAAGTATTGTAAGTGGCGGCATAGGCTAGACACAACAGTATTACCAGATTTTGTTCATTACAAAGGAGAAAATTAGGGCATTGGACACAACTGTACTCCAAAAGAGCATACTTACATCTTGGACAATTGAAATCTTTCATGCATGGAAGAATTCTCTTTATGTATAGATTCCTAATAAAAGAAAAAATAAAGAAAATTTGTCAGAACTAAAAAAAATTGCCATTTAAATGGGAAGTATGCAAGAGGAAGGAAGAAACTAAAATAGAGAAGTCTTACATGTTCTCTTGACAAGCAGGCTGATCAGGGCCTTGCCATGTAAAGTTATTGTCAGAACTATATAATTAATTAGAAATATATGGAAAATATATAATTGAATAATTTTAGGGACACTTAATTTAGGAAGATTTGTAACTTAAAAAAAAAAACATATACATATACATATACATATACATAAAAAAACATATACATATACATATACATATACATAAGAAGCCCAAATCTACTCACAAAACCCCAAAACCCAAAACTAAAACCCCCAAACCCCTCACAATAATAGAAAATAGCAATTGTAACCATACATCAAACCATCCAATTCCACCTCCCAAACATATATATAACCATAGAAAGACAGAGAAACCTTCTTTATGTTTTCCAGAAATAATAGCTACTTCCTAATATAGTCTGGTTACTACGTACTTTTGTACAGTCATTTTTCAACTAGAAATTAACAATGTTGAACAAGTGAATTTTTATCATTATTGTTGTTACTGTAAGTAAGCTAGCACATTTATTTATTTTAAAGCATTGAGCTTGAGGTTATTGGTCAATCTCTATAACCCACCAAAAAGGATAAGGTCTACCAAGAAGCACTTTGCAGTCCCAAAAATATATATCACAAGCATGTTATAAATAATTTGACAATATTAGCAAAGAAGTGCAAGCTGCAGATAGAATCCTACCTAGGCCTCCTGTCCCAGATGCCTCAACATTTATAAAAGCTCCAATTATGTCACGCCATTTATGTGATGTAATGAAGCCATGTGAACCCTGAAATATTGGAGACCGTTAACAAGTTCAATGATTATTAGCTGGAGAACACAACACTAGACTCCTATTAGCTTAAAATAGGCAATTGTGCAAAATAATACATTACCATTTACAACATTTGCCATTTGCAGTCTATCATACATTTTAAAACAACAGTGGCTTATCCAAAGAAATAAATAAATAAACAACA
>NW_021026167.1:16046-46262 GCF_004153795.1 Camellia sinensis
AAATTGTGCCGTCTCAAAAGGTCACATTTTTTGCGACGGCAAATGTGCCGTCGCAAAAAGTTCCGTCTCATAAGCCCACTTTTCTTGTAGTATTACTTAAAAAGTGTAATTACAAAGTAGTTAGTGTATATATAATCACACTTTAATTAGAAGGTGTGATTAAAAATATATATATATATAATCACACTTAATTGAAAAGTGACATAAAAAATAAATATTATCACACTAAATCAAATTAAGTGTGATTAAAATATCAATCTAATTTTTTTTATCACACTTTCAATAAAAGTGAGATATTTTTTTTTATTAAAGTGTGATCTTTAACTATTTTTGTAGTAGTGAAGGGTTCAAATCGGCCTCACATACACAAAGGCTACTCACTGGATTTGCCTTTATTTATTTATTTTTTTCTGTTTTGCAGGTACAAAACGACGTCGTTTTTTGATTGGCGACCAAATTTTTTTGGTCGCCAAAAAATTTCATTTCCCCCCTCCTGATTGTTCAAATTTCCCTCCCAAACTTTTGGCGACCAAAAGACCAAATTAGTCGCAGAAAAAGTACCTTCGCCGACAAACTTTTTTAGTCGCCAAATCTCAATCAACGGCGACTAAAATATTGGTCGCTAAAAATACAAATTTGGCGACTAATTTTTTTTGGTTGCTGAAAATAAATTTTTGGCGACCAAAAATTTGGTCGCCAAAAAATATGTGACCTTCCGCGACCAAATTTGTAGTTAGTCGGGAAAAGTATACCACTTTCTGCGACCAACTCATTTTTTGGTCGCCAAAATATAACCTTCTGCGACCAATAATATTTGGTCGCCAAAAACAATGATCATTCACGACTAATTAATATTTAGTCGCCAAATGTCATATTTTTGCGACAAAAATTTTTTTGGTCGGCAAAGTGGTCGCCAAATGTGTAAATTCTTGTAGTGAGTCATAACACACAAGTCATGATGGGCCTATTGACTTTCTGCACATGCTTCCATTCAAGTAAAAAAGTAGTTACTCAACATTAAAATATATATGATCAAAAAGACATTAAAATATATTAGCAATCAAAACCAACAAAGAATATGCAATGTGAGCAGAACTATCCTATTTTTCGCTTCGTCCACTCCGCCTAAAGTGTACAAATAGCCCCATTTATAGTGCAGGCAATGTTGGGATTGAAATTAAATGCAAGGAAAGGAAGAGGGATAAAATAACTACGCATTTATGTAAATAAAGATATACATCAAAATGGATTAACTTTGCAAAATATCAAGCCAGAATCCTGTGACACTGACAACATGCAAACCATAATCTTCATCCCTCTAACTCTCTCTATGTTTTGAGGGAAAATATTGACAAACAAAAAAGGTGATTAATAATGGAAAGAAAAATCTGAAAGTTGTGTTACAAATGGCAAATCTCAAAAGGTGACCAGATTGCAGTAGTACAAATTTTGTTTCCAGAAACCACTTTGCCTTGCTTTAATAACTTTTAGATCCATAGGAGAAAAAACAAAGTACTGTTTAAAACATAACCAAATGCAACATAAATTTTGGGCATCATACTTATACAAACTTCAAATTCTTTCCAGTTATGTCATTTGGAATTTCTCCCACTAACCTGTTAAAACTGACATCCCTGTCCAAATCACAATACAAAGATATATATATATATATATATATATAAAGAGAGAGAGGACAGACCGTCGAGGTAGACAACATCGAAGGGTTGAACAAGGTGGTAATCGAAGAGAGCTTCGAGTTGTTCTTCGGTTGATTCGGCCTGTAAAATAGAGAAATTGAAAATCAAGTTCAGAAACCCTAGAAAAAATAAAGCAAAACAAAAACAAAAACAAAAACAAAAACAAAAACAAAAACAGTACTTGGAAGATTGAGGGGCTAGAACTTGAAGTTTCGCACCATTAGGGTAGAAGAAATTGAGGCCACAGTCGCAGTAATTGACGAGGAAGAAACAAAGGTGGGAGTTAGGATCGTGTGGGGTTTGAAGGAAGCGGTTCTGATTGTAGAGTTGTTGGGAGGGTTTGAGAGTGTTGGGGTGGCGTAGTGATTGGAGTACGAGGGGGTCGAGGTCGAGGTGAGATTGGGTGAGGTTTGGTGGTCACAGACTCTGTGTATTAGAGAGAGAACAAAAGGAGGTGTAAACAAAACGAGGTGCCAATATTAAATAGGAGCGCTAAATTTGAAATGTCAAATATTTTAGTTCTTTTGGCGACCAAAACAATTTAGTCGTTGAAAATAAATGTTTGGTGACCAAATTTTTGGTCGCCAAGGAAAAAAATAAATTTTTTATTTTTTATTGGCAACTAAAAATTAAATTAAATAATTTTTCATCTGTGTGAGAGAGAGTATTGGCAAATGTTAATAATTGGCGACTAAAATATTGTTGTAGCCAAAGCTTAATTAATGGCAACTAAAATATTAGTCGCCAAAAGTATTAATTTGGCGACTAACTTTTTTTTGGTCGGAAAAAGTAAATATACGACGACTAATTTTTTTTTGGTTACTGAAAATAAGTTTTTGACGACCAAAATTTTGGTCACAAAAGATAAATAATTTTTTATTTTTCATTCGGTGACTAAATAGTTTTAGTAACCAAAACTCAATATACAGAGACTAAAACATTTTTAGTCGTTGAAAATAAATTTTTGGCGACCAAAATTTTGATCGCCAAAAGATAAAAAATATTTTTTTATTTTTCATTCGGTGACTAAATAGTTTTAGTAGCCAAAACTCAACATACGGCTTAGTTGCCGAAAATAAGATTTTGGCGACCAACCTATACTGACATGAATCTTGGTAGTCTCCAGAAAACTTCTAGCATGGTAAAAATGTATTTTAAAAAAATTAGGTTATTTGAATCTTGAATTTATCAAATTTTGTGGGGAAAGAATTACAGAGAAAAAAAATGGTTGGTCTCTCTAACTAAACTGTGTAGTTTGTTTTTGTGGCCTCACCACAAGATTTATTTTGATGAACAAATTTGTTTTTCTTTTAAGTGCATATATGTGTAGATCATATATAAAAAAATAAAATAAAATAATAATATGATAATTTTGGTCATATAATTTTATCATGTGTTTTCTATTAAAATTTTAAAATCATACATCATATATTTTTTAATAAATAATTATACAATTACAATTATCATATAAATTTAATTATTTTCGTAGACGAAATATAAAAATGAGCTTTGTTGAGTTGTTTAACTTTGTTGTATTAATTGTTTATTTCTTCCTCACCGGTGAGGGACTTTTTGTTGGATTTCCATTGTTTTCAGATATAATTTTCTTGAGTTTTGTGAATATTCTCCTTTTAATTAACAAACAGAACAAAAATATATGTATCTCCACCAGATATAAAGTAGTCTCATTGTAAATGCAGATGGTGGGAAACCACTGCTTTAAAATATTCACAACCTCTAAGATAGGGTCAAATCAAATTGTTTTGACTATCTAAAAAAAAAAAAAAAATTTAAAATATTTTGATTAAGATTATGTGTGGTTCATAAATTTAGATAAAGATTTAAAAATAAAAAAAGTGTATTAAATACAATTATATTTTATTTATTTTTTGAATTAAGTTTTTTAAAAATTGAATTTTTTATTTTTTGTGTTTTTTTTTTGTTTTTAGTGAATATTTTTTAAATTTTAAGCATTTTTTTTATTTTTTTAGATGTACCTTACTTAGATGTATCTAAAAAGTAAAAAAATTGTGAAAAAATATTTTAAAAAATTAACAAATATATAAAAATATGAAAAATATACTAAACTTTCGTATTTTTTTATATTTTTGGTATTTATTGAATTTTTAAAAGATTTTTTCACAAATTTTTTATTTTTTAAATATATCTAAGTAAGATGTATCTAAAAAAGTAAAAAAAATACTTAAATTCTAAAAATATTCACTAAAAACAAAAAAAAAATTACGAAAAACAATAAAATAAAATGTTCTCAAAACTGGTTTTAGAAAATCCAAATCAATCAAGCTATTCTTTTTGTGTGTTTTGGGTTGTACTACAACAGTCCTCAGCCGCTGGGATTGAGTAGAAGAACTGGATATTATAATTACCTTACCACACTATCTCTATATATTGAGCTAGCAAACCCTAACAATATCCAAATGTCCAAACAAGTCGCATGCAGTCACATACAACTCGACAAAAACCCATCTTCTCCTTTTCTTTCTGTTACACCCATTTATTTTATATGTGCAATGTGTGTATATGTATATAGATATATATATATATATAGAGAGAGAGAGAGAGAGAGAGAGAGAGAGAGAGAGGTCTATATAAGAGTAGTTGAGGATAGGTGGGAGATGGCCATCACGAGATTGCCACGGAACAATGATGAGAGTGATGTGGGGGCTAAGTTTGGAATTTCTTATGGGTTTAGGTTTTTGGTTTGGTTTGTTTTTGGTTGAGACTTAAGTTTTTTATATGCTAGAGAGGCCGGTTTTGTGTAGCGTCAGATTTTTGTTTTCAAATCTTTTTATTTTTATTTTTTAAAATATTCATGACAATTAGATTATGTTTGACATTATCAAACTTCAAGAATTTCAATGAATTGGGACATTTAGAAACAGAGTTTTTTGACTAATTTGTGTAGCTAATGTGGCAGTTATTGATGTTTGAATTGTTTTAAGAAGTTGGTTAAAAATTGATTTATGATCTTTTTTTTTTAAATGTATAAAAAAGTAAAGAAGTGATTTGATTTAAAATAGATTAAAAGTCAAGGAAGCACGGATACGGATACGGGATACGGGTACGATACAATACGGATACGGCGATATGACAAAATTCAAAAAAGTAGGATACGGATACGGCGGGAATACGTTCATAAAAAATATTTTTTTCACAATTTTTAGTAATGTAGCATATACAAAAAATTTACAAAGTTCATTTATTTATCAAAAAGTTTATTTATTTATTTATTAATAAGTTTTTTTTACCTTATTTGATTTACTAATAAGTTTACAGAGTTTATAATTTTATAAGTTAACAAAGTTTATTTTTAATAAGTTTATTTATTTATTTATTAATAAGTTTTTTTGTCTTATTTGATTTATTGTTTTTACCTTTTATTTTACCTTATTTGATTTATTAATAAGTTTATTTTTTTACCTTTTTTTTTACCGAATACAAATACAAAGCTTTTTTGTTTTTCTTATTTGATTTATTTTATTTTATTTACTGAGTATATATACAAAATAATAATAATAATAATAATAAAAATAAAAATGCAAAGCAAGCAGAGACGACATAGATAAGGGAGAGGGAGAGAGAGATCGACCAAGAGAGGGGGAGATGAGATCGAGATCGACCATCTCCAACCAAACACAAACAGATCGAGCGAGAGGGAGAGGGAGAGAGAGAGAGTTCGTGAGATCGAGTGAGAGACAGACAGAGGAAGTGAATGGGAGAGAGAGAGGGACGAACCTGATCGACGACCGTGAAGCTCCTGTTCGCGAACCTGATCGACGATCGGCGAGTTGCTGTTCGAGACGAGAGACGACGAACTCCTCCTCTTCCTCCTTCGCGGCTGCTGTTCGACCTAGGTCAGGTAAGTTTGGTTGATTATTATTTATTTTTTTTGGTCTTTTATTATATCTTATTTTCATATTTTATAGTTTGACCCCATTTTAAGTTTTTTAAATTATTTTTTTGCCCCGCCGTATCCATATCGTATCCTGACCGTATCCCGACCATATCCTCGCGTATCCGAGGCGTATCCGAAATTCAAAAATTAAAAAAAAAAAATTAGATACTTCATTTCCCGTATCTGATACGTAGCCCGCCGTATCGGGTGCATATCCATATCCGATACGTATCCGATACGCGTACATGGGCCATTTCGGAGTATCCGTGCTTCATAGCTTTTAACTATGTATCCAAATTAGGCCATTATTTTAATATAATTTTTACATTTAGTTTATTGATTTTAATTTGCAAAACGTAATGAGTTGATATTGAGGAATTATTTCTGCTTTGCAACAATTTCTTGAGATTATATTTGATTTATGAATTTGGATAAAAATTTAAAAATGAATTGCAAAAAAAATGTGAAAGATGTGTGAAATTAAATTATATTTCATTTACATTTCATATATATATATATATATATTTTCTTTTTTTTTAAATCTATATCCAAATTCATAAACAAAACACGACTTAATAATCCCAACCGGTAGACAATCCCATAGAGTTTACAATTAAATATACTGCTCATCTGATCCAGTGACTTTTGAAGTTGTTAGGATACAACTACACAATAATTTTTCATTTTAATATCATCACATGATTTTATCAAATATATTTTGTTAAATTAATTGATTACTATTAGCTACTACATTAATACTCACTGACTTTAAAAATTAAAATTAAAATTAAAAAATGAACTTTTTATTAATAAATCCTATTTGGAGGTGTTCTAACCTAATAAGTGCACAAAGAAAAATTATAACCTAATTAGTCCACATGTATTTGTACTTTTATTTCATGAGGTCCTTTTTTCTTGATTTATATTGTTTGTTGGACTATTATACCCTTATATCTATTATTAATATGTATTACATAGAAACATGATATATACATTTCCTTTTGTTGCTACCTCTATTTTGGTAGTTATCGTTATTTACGTTTTTTCTTTTTAATTTGTTTCATTCACATTTGTAGTATTGTTTCATTGCATTAGGGTTTGAAACTCTCTATTTGATAGGGTTTAGAAACTCTAGTTTACACATGGTGGTGAAATCATATTATATTTCTCCATTGTTGAAGTGAAGCTTTGTATTCCTCCATTGTCATTTTGTGTTTGAAATTCTGTGTTCATCCATTGTTGCTCTGTGTTCGAAATTCTGTGTTCTTCAAATATGGGTTTGGTTTGATTTGGATTGGTGGAATGATGAAATTGCATAGATTGTTAATGATAGTGATAATGATAAAGATGATGATGAAGATGAGGGTGATATATATATATATATTTTTTAGAGTGATTGAATTTTTTTTTTTTTAAGATTTCTAATTCTATTACTACTATCGTTTCTATTTTTTTTGTCAATCAGTGTAAATGTTCACATTTCACATTGTTTGAAAGTCTGAGAAATAAGTGTTGAAATATAGATATTGACATAATTATATATTTTGTAAGATGTGAATGTTCACATATCATTGGGTATTTATTAATATACTTATTGTTGAATAATTATTTTTTTGTTGCCTTTAAATAATTGAAATAGTCAATTTTTTTCTTTCAATTTTGTTTAATGTTGCAATGTGAATGTTCACATTGATATGAATTTAGTTTTTCTAAGGTTATTTGTATGTTAATCGTAAATTGTGAGCATTCACATTGTATTTTGGTATGAATTTTTTTTTTAAATTTTTTCAAAAGTTAATTGTATTTTTTTATTTTTTTACTATGTTTGTTGGTTGAATAATCATTTTTGTTACCATTAAACAATCGAAATAGTTGATTTTCACTTTTTTCAATTTTATTTTATGTTTTTAAGTTGTAGTGTAAATGTTCACATTGGTATGCGTTTTTTTTTTAAACTAGTTGTCTATTAATTGTAAATTGTGAACATTCACATTATATTTTAGTATAAGTTTTATTTTTTCAAAAGTTAATTGTGCGTTTTTTGTTTTTGTTATTGTGTTTGTTAGTTAAACAATCATTTTTGTGACTATTGAACAATAGAAATAGTCAATTTTCACTTTTTTCAATTTTATTTTATGTTTTCTGTAAAACAGAATCTATAACTGAGGCAAACAGAGGAGGAAAGAAATAATTTTATTGATGTGATGATCATAAATACTTCACCTGACACAAGCCTTTTATAGGCAAAACCATCAACAAAAACTTACTAAAAAATAGGAACAGAAAGATAACATGTGCAGCAACATGCTGCAACAACCTCCCTAAGACTAGGACAATTCCTAACTTATTAAAAAAACTGAACAGAGGCATATCTAAAACAAAACAAACTTGACTTGTTCAACACATCCTCACAGTCACATGCTGATGTTGATAACTCTAACACTCTCCCTCAACATCAGCTTCCAAACTCTTTATCATGCCGAGCTGATGACAAAAGCTTTCAAATTTGCTGCCACTTAGACCTTTTGTGAATAAGTCTGCGACTTGGTCTTCTGATTTAATTTGCCTCATCTCAATCTCTTCTTCCAAAACCTTTTCCCTGATAAAATGATAATGCACTTCCACATGTTTTGTTCTTGCATGAAAGACTGGATTCTCCGCCAAACGAACTACCGACTGGTTGTCACAGTACAATGGAATGGCATAGTCCACTAGTTGATGTAGATCGTTCATCAGCCGTATTAGCCAAGTACTCTCTTGAGCTGCCATTGCTGCTGCTCGGTACTTTGCCTCCGTTGTTGACAGAGATACAGTCGGTTGTCTCTTGCTACACCATGAAATTACTCCTGATCCAAGCATAAACACATACCCGGTAGTTGATCTACGGGTGTCGTCATCTCCTGCATAATCAGCATCACAGTAGCCAACTAGCTTGCAATCTTCACCTTTCTGGTACAACAGACCACAATCCATTGTATCCTTCACATATCTCAAAATTCGTCGAACTGCATCCAAATGAGGCTTCTTTGGATTTTGCATGTATCGACTCATCACACCAACTGCATAAGAGATATCGGGTTTAGTTAAAGTTAAGTAAAGCAAACTACCCACCATTGTTGCATCATTCAAGTCTTTGCCATCGTGTGCACACATCTTAGTATTCTGTTCCATCGGTGTTGAGATCGGTTTACATTCGAGCATCCCAAACTTTTTCAACAAATCTTTGGCATATTTCTGTTGACAGAGAAATATCCCTTCTTGTGTACGATCCACCTCTAGCCCAAGAAAGTGCTTAAGTTGTCCAAGTTCTTTCATCTTGAAACGAACTGACAAGTTCTCCTTCGTTCGGCAAATTTCCTCAACATCATCTCCAGTGATGATTAGATCATCTACATATACAAGTACAATAGCTAACTTTCCTCCATTAGCTTTAACAAACAAGCTGGAATCTGCAAGTGTTACTGAATACTCACTTTGAGTTAGAAATTCAGCAATCTTACCATACCATGCCCTGGGTGCTTGTTTCAATCCGTAGAGTGCCTTCTGCAACTTACACACATATTCAGGATGACCTTGACTCTGAAAGCCCATCGGTTGATTCATATAGATCTCCCGATCCAACTCTCCATGTAAGAATGCATTCTTCACATCCATCTGCCACAAGTTCCAATCTTTGTTAGCTGCAAGTGCAAGTAAGACTCGTACAGTTGTAAGCTTTGCAACTGGACTAAACGTTTCATCGTAGTCTAGTCCATATTGTTGAGAGAATCCTCGAGCTACCAAATGAGCCTTGTGCCTTTCAATTGATCCATCTGTGCGACGCTTTATCTTATAAACCCATTTGCATGAAATAGGTTCTACATCTATTGGCTTTGGCATGAGCTCCCAAGTTTGATTTTGTTTTAATGCTGTAATTTCCTCTTCCATAGCTTTATTCCAGTCTGGATTCTGAAATACTTCTTCAAATGTCTCTGGTTCTTTTGCGTTTGCATCTTCTACTATGGCAGCATTGGCATATTTGGGATTTGGCTTCTTGGTTCTTGCTGATCTTCTGAGTGGAATTGGTGCTTCAGCTTCACTAGGCTCACCTTCTTCGCTTGGTTGTCCATGCACCCCAGTTTGCCAAGGACTTTGAGTTTCAACATCTCCGATATCACCATCAGCTGCATTTTTAGTTTCACCTAAGCTTAATTGGATTTGAGTAGATTGCAACTCATCCTTAAAAACATCTGAATCTGGTAATATCTCTTTTTCTGAGGACCACCATGAAGATGATTCATCAAACACCACATTTCAGGATGTGTAACACTTTCCAGTTGTAGGATCGCAGCATCTCCACCCTTTTCGTTGACTATCGTATCCTACAAAAATACATCTGACAGCCTTCTTGTCCGTCTTGCTGCGTAAATGACTAGGTACAAAGACATAGCAAACACAGCCAAAGACTCGAAAATAGCTAACTGTAGGCTTTATGTTCCACAATTTTTCAATGGGTGATGAAAAATTTAACCTTTGTTGAGGAAGCCTATTGATTACGAAAGTTGCAGTCTTTATTGCTTTTGCCCAAAACCGTCTTGGAACATTCTTTGCATAAAGCATACTTCGACAGATTTTTGCTAGGTGCCTGTTCTTTCTTTCTGCTACGCCGTTTTGCTGTGGAGTGTTGGCACATGTGAGCTGATGGCGTACTCGGTTTTCTTGGAGAAAGTAAAGAAACTCATCTGAGGTGTACTCTCCCCCATTGTCAGTACGCAGGCAACAGATTCTTTTATCAACCTCTGCTTCTGTCATTTCCTTGAATTCTTTAAACTTTGAGAAAGTTTCAGATTTTTCTTTCATAAAATACACCCACATGTACCTGGAAAAATCATCAATAAAGGTCACCATGTACTTCAACCCACTGAGTGAGGCTTGCTTAACAGGTCCAAACACATCAGAATGAATTAGCTCTAACGGCCCCTTTGCTTTCCATTTTGACTCTTCATATGGCAACTGATGCGCTTTGCCGTGCTGACATCCTGCGCAAATTGTATCTTTTCTTACTTCAAGTTGTGGAAGTCCCTTCAGCATTAACTTTTTCATCATCACAGTTAGTTTGGAGTAACTAACGTGACTTAATCGCATATGCCACAGATCTGCTGTCTCATTCTTTCTGGTCTTGTTTACATATGCAGTTTCTGCAGACATCACATAGACTGACTCTAGTTTTCGTCCTTTTATCACCGGCTCTTCCATAATCTCAAGGTCACGATAAACTTTCACATCTTGAGGACCAAACAGAACAAGATGACCTGAAGATGTTAATTGTGCTACCGAGAGAAGATTCTTCTTCATACCTGGAACGTGATAGACATTTTGAAGCGACACATCATTAGTATTATATTGGGGAGAGATTACCGTATTACCAATGTGAGCTATCGGTAGCTTTGAGTTGTTCGCTATGACCACCACATGTCTTCCCTTGTACTCCGACAAATCCTGCAGCCTTTCTTTATCACCCGTTATATGATTTGAGCAGCCTGAGTCAATGATCCAATCTTTCTCAAAATCAATCTGTTCAGACGTTGTTGCTGTAAAAGCTGATTCTTCTATTGCAGCAAAAGATGCCTGAGCGTCCCACTCATCTTCGCTTTTAGAAGTAGCAGCATTACTTTCCACAAGCCCTTTTTTTGACCAACAATCTTTTGCCATGTGACCCTTCTTCCCGCAATTATAACACTTCCCTTCAAATTTTTTCTTGGTGTCAGGATTCTTCGAATCTCCCTCAACACGGGTGCTCCTTTCACCTTGATTACTTTTTGCCTTGTCCTCATTCTTTTTAGTTCTGCTAACGGTGCACTGCTTGGAATTCCACCTGCCTTTATAAGCATAAAGCGCTTCCTCTTTACCCTTAAGTGAAACCCCTTCCATTTGTTTAGCCAAAGCTTCCTGACCAGCAAGCAAATTCTCAAACTCAACAAGTGATGGTTGTTTTTGCCATCCCTGTACTGCAGCAACAAAGCCTCTGAATTCTAGTCTCAAACCATGAATGATTATTCTCTTCACCCTGGTTTCACCAATTTGAGCTTCTAGATCCAACTCGGAAATTTCCTGATAAAACAACTTCACCTTGTGAAAGTACTGAGCGATCGTCAAGTCACGCTGTGCTACTGACAGCAACTCGCTCTCTAGAAGTTGGAGCCTTGTGTCATTCTTCTTTGAGAACAACTCGGCAAACGTACTCCAAGCTTCGTGAGGAATTTTGGCATCTCGAACGTGCTCTAGCACATCTTCTTCGACCGTCGTTTTCAAAGCAAACATCGCTTTGCCTGCCTTGATCTTCCATTTCCGCAGTGTACCATTCGCATCCTCAGCCTCCGGTTGATTCATTTCACTTCCGTTCACAACCTTCCACAAGTCTTGGCCTTGCATGTACGACATCATGCATGTTGACCAAGTATTGTAATTCTGGTTGTTGAGCTTTTTGATTCCGCCAATGACTTGAAGATCACCCATCTTACTCTCTCTTTTCCTCACGTGTTTTACTCTCACACACTCTCAACACTCCCTCTTCAACCTGGCTCTGATACCAAATGTAGAACAGAATCTATAACTGAGGCAAACAGAGGAGGAAAGAAATAATTTTATTGATGTGATGATCATAAATACTTCACCTGACACAAGCCTTTTATAGGCAAAACCATCAACAGAAACTTACTAAAAAATAGGAACAGAAAGATAACATGTGCAGCAACATGCTGCAACAACCTCCCTAAGACTAGGACAATTCCTAACTTATTAAAAAAACTGAACAGAGGCATATCTAAAACAAAACAAACTTGACTTGTTCAACACATCCTCACAGTCACATGCTGATGTTGATAACTCTAACATTTTCACGTTGCAGTATAAATATCTACATTGGTACGAATTATTTTTTTAAGGCTAGTTATATGTTAATTATAAATTGTGAACATTTACATTGTATTTTGGTATGAATTTTATTTTTTTTAAGGTTATAGTGGTATGCTTGTTGTTTATTGTGAACATATACATTGTATTTTAGTATGTGTTTTGTTTTCAAAAGTTAGTTGTATGTTTGTTGTTTACTGTGAACATTCCATTATATTTTAATTTTCATTTAGATTTATATTTTTTGTTGCGTTATTTTTAAAATTTTCAAATTATAAAAAGGTTCAAAGTTTGTAATTTGAGATTTTCTCATAGAATGCTGGATATTTTTTCTCCTTAGTAGAATAAGGTAGAGAATTTCTCCATGGAATAATGGAAAGATTTTTTTTTAGAATGAAAGAGAAATTTTCTCCATAAAACGAGGGATTATTGTTATGTATTAGTTTTAAAATAGAAACATATGCAAAAATTTAGAAAGGATAATTTCGTCATATTACATTAAAAAGGACTTAATAAAATACTGAAAAAGAATATAAGTTAAATATAATAAAATACTTAAAAAAAAGATTTATCAAAAATAGTTCTTAAAAAATACTTTCACTAATAACTTATCATTTTGTGAGACATTAACTTAAAAAAGGCAGGACTTGGATTTGTGTCACTGACCCACTCCAAGAGTCAAAACATAACAGTTTACCACATATCACACATTTGACGTTAGGCTTCGTTTGGAAAGAAAAGTTAGGTTGGGTGTGGAGTTATTTTAGTCATATAAAAAAACAAAATAGACTTTTTAACTCAATAAGACAAAATATTTCATCTAACTCATAATCATTACTTTCTTTCTTCCATAAAAAGTCAAAAAACCAAAATCTTTTTAATTATGAATGAGTATACCCTCTCGTTCATAGATTAGTATATTTTAATATCTTCAATTAAAAAAATTATATAAATATCCCAACTTTTTATATTTGAAAATAATACAATTTTTATAGTGGAAGGTTCGTATATTAAGAGAATAAAATGATATTCATTAATAATTAAAAGAAAGAGAAAACATAATTTTTTTTTAATTTCCTAAAATATATATTTTTTGATTTTTTTTTTCTTTTGCAAATGATAACAGTTGTCAAACGTGTTTCGATTACTATTTCTAATTATAAGCTTTTTTGAAATGGTAAAGCTTCCCTCTAATTTACAATTTTTAACTAGAGGCAATACAGAAAATATAAGTTTTGATGGCCTTTTTTTGATGGCATGTTTTTAAACGCGACTTTTTTAATATTTAACGATGTTTTATAGATGTTGCATTTTTTTTTTAATTAAAACGGCACCATTTTACTAATAGAGGGCGTTTAGAAACGCCTTCAAATGCGTAAAGTCTCACGCGCACCCTCTCTTCCTCTTTTCAAACCCTTATTTTGATCTCAAATCTTGACTCTCAAATCTCTCTCTCTCTCTCTCTCTAAACCCTAATTATCATTCTCAGATATTCATCTTTGAGATTCAGATCGGTCTCAGTGATTCATCTCAAGCGAAGATTGCTTGGCAATTCAGAGATTCAGCTCGATGATTCATCACAGTGATTTCATCTCAGAGCGATTTTGAATTTGAAGTTCTCTCCCTCCCCCCCTCTCTCTCTCTCTCTCTCAATTTCGAAACTTCACCACCATCACCATCTACACCGGTGAGGAGAGCGAACACTATCGCCTACTGAGGTGAGCACCACCATCTACAATCTCAGTTTATCGTATTCTCTCTCTCTGTATATATATATATATATATTTGTATATGTATATCGATCTTCTTCTTTGTTCCTCTGCAAGTTTGTGTTAGGGTTTCACTAATTAATTTCAAGCTCTGGTTTACTTAATTAATTTCAAGCTCCGGTGCTCTGGTTTAATTGCAAGCTCCGGTTTACTCTAATTAATTTCAAGCTCAGGTGCTCTGGTTTAATTTCAAGCTCTAATGTTCTGGTTTATGCTCTAATGTTCTGCATTTTCACCCTAATCTTCATTTTCAATTGTCATGAAAAATAACCAAATCAATATATATATATATATATATATTAAAATACAAGTCATATAAAAAAAGAAGTAGAAAATTAAAATCCCTATTTATTTTTGTTTATATAACAGAAACAAGTCATGTTTCTGTTAAACAAGAAAAAAATTAAAACAAGTCATGTTTCTATTAAATCCTTATTTATTGAAGTCTTTAATTGGTTGGTCATTCTGAATTGAAAGTGTTTTGGGTTTTGACCTTCATCTATTGAAAATTTTAGCTATGTAATCCATTTACTAGTCCAAAAAAGAAAATACAGAAGAACTCATTGATTTAATCATGGCAAGCGTTGTTTTGTGGACTAAAGGATCATTGGAAACTTGGTTTTTAGTGTGATGACTTCATTCTGTGTTATAATGCTAATCTTAATTATACTTGTGATTATACGCTAAATATGATTTTTGGGTGCTAGTTGTGTGATTAAATATGTTTTCGAATTTTTATCTGTTCATCGTAGATAAATCTGTTTTACTATCGATTATAATTTAAAATTGAGGGTCGTATAGGTAACAAAAATCAAAATTGATTATACCATTGTGATTAGCATAATTTTTAGAGCCTATGGTAAAATTTAATTAAAACTTATTTGGATCAAAATAATTAGATTAAATTGATTAAAATAAGTGCAATTGATTAACTTTAAGCAAGTTTGATTAGTTTAAGCTAATTATTATTATTATTATTATTATTATTATTATATATATATATATATATATGTTAAGTTAGTGCTTAAGCTCATATTTTTGAGCTCTTCTTCAAGTCTTGGCTGAGATTATACACTTTAGAGAGAGATGTTGGAAAATTTGAATTAAAATTTACTCCAATGGTTGTGTCTCTTGAGTTGAAAATATGTGTCCCTTTGAAGGGTCACAACCTTTCCAAAAAGTCGCATAGAAGTCTATAAATTCTATCTCCCTCACTTCAATTTGGATTGAGAATTCATCATTTTTCTTCATCTTTACATTTATTCTTCATATTTTCCTGAGTCTAATTTTTCTATAAAGAGAGTACATGCATAGCGAAGTTCGCTAGGGTTGCAATAGTAGTGCTGCTAGTGCAAGACATTGATCGTTGTATCTTGGGAGATAGACGTCCACTGAATCCTGAGCACTGGTGGGAGGACAAATCTGTCTTAAAGAAAGAGTGTCACACACTCGACTCAATCAAGTTTTATCTTTTTATGTATTGTAAGTTTTGTTACATTATTTTGTCAATTTATTTCAGTTTTGATTTTGCTAAAATCCGTTTACATAATTTTAAATTATATTTCCATATAATTTGGTAATATTTTTCTAACAATCTTAAAACAGATTTGATCCTATTTATGGTTTTTGAGAAAATATAATTGATTTATTGATATTTCGTTATGTGACCTTCGGATGAACAGATGTCAGTTTATGACCTTCCTTGTTAAATGATGCATTGAGTTTGGGTAAATTCTTGTTGTTTTAAAATACAAACTATGGGTTTAACATAACTGTTGTAAAAATCGTGTATGTATAGATAGTTATGTCGGTGATTTGACCAACTTGGGTGTTTCGTTTGTTTGGTCATTGGTTTTCTTTTTGATTTAATTATTATTATTATTTTTGGTTCCATCCATTCCCAGATTCCCTGTGGTATGTGATCCATGATAAATTTTATTTTCTTGCAACGGTTCACCAGTGTTGCTTCAAATAATGAAGATATTTTCTTTTGCGTTAATTGCTTTTTGGATCTTTCTATACCATAACTGTGCATGATTTGTCAAATTAGTAGAGTGGATCTATCTAAATTGCTAGTGTATTGTGCTTGCTTTTGGACTTTTGAAAACAAAAATTGAAATTATCTTCAACCACTGTCACTGCCATTCATCAATTTTCTCGTCTCATCGATTTCCCCCTTCTCTGTTTGGTATTCAGAAATAATCAAAAGGGTTTTTTTTTTTTTTTTTTTTTTATATAATCTATGGCCATGATGAGTTCTTCTGGTTCTGGTTTGTTATTGAATGAATTCAATGATTATGAAAACGGCGATGTTGAAAAAAAATAAAAAAAATTCCTCCAACGGCCATTATGTGAGGTACAATGAAGTATTGGATAGAGGACTACGAAACACTGTCTATATAGGCTTTGATTGTGTTTTGCTTTTCTGACTTCATTTTTGGAAAACAAATGGCGTTTTATTGCTTATATGTGTAGATAATTGTTTGAAATTAACTTCCATGGACCTTTGAGTTTTGCACAAGGTAATGTGGTAGACCTATGCACCTTGTCTCCCTTACCGTTTTCTTAAAAAGTCGTGTTGATCCCCTCAATCAAATATGTTGAAAACGGTTTCAAATTTTATTTTATTTTATTTTATTTTTTAAACGGTGTTCTGTTTAAATTTGTTTTTTGATATTCAGTTCTGAAATTGTTTTAATGCTTGAAATTTTAATTTATTTGTGTCCATGCCTACATATGTTATAGAGTTGGTAATTAAGGTTTATAAACCTTTGTGGTACTGATGTCATTTACATGGGTGTATTAATTAATTTAGAATGAGTTTTATGACATCTATATAACCATTAATGGATCTCTTGTGGGGTATTATTTAGAAAAGTATATTTCACATGTAAATAACTTTTTTGTTTGATTGTGATAGTAGTATTAACAATCGTTAACAAACATGATGATTTAAATAATGGTGTTGTTCCATTTAATTGAAAGTAGATTGAGACATTTTTGTATTGATTATTATTTTGTTAATAAGCAAATGAAAGTTATTTTAAAGTAACTTTAAGTTTTGTGACATAAATTGTCATCAATCATTATTTTACTTATGTAGTAGAATTTGTTTAACCATGAACCATAATATTAATGTGGGAGTTTATCTCTCAAATTAGAAGAGATAATTCAATTTACTTTTGCCACACATATTTTTGTGATGTTCGTAAATGAGTCATGTTGTTTGTGCTAATTTGTGTATTATCACAAATGTAGAGGAGAGAAGCAGAATTGTCTACTAATTATGATTTATGACATGTTATTCATAGAAACTCGAGCAAGAAGTATTCGAGTATTCGAATTTAAGAGTTTAAATCTTAATTTGGATGTACAGGTACTTTTTCTTAAAATGCATTGTACAATTATTTTTCCTTCAATGCATTTTAAAGAATTATACAATTAAATGAGATTTTTGAATTGTTTGATTAGTGGGCAAAATTTTTATGAGGATATTATTTTATCAAAGCATTAATTGTGACTTGTGGTAGTCATAATTATTCTGGAATTCATGATTTCTCTTCAAAAATTAATTATTCAAAGCACACCATTGTCAATAAGTGATGGATGGTATATTCTGATTTATATTAGAATTTTTAGGGGGTACTGATATTTTCGTGTGATAATATCTTAACAAGGAATTTAAATTTTTTTTTTTGAGGAATACTATGCATTTAAGTTTTATAATTGTTAGAATTTCAATTATGTATATTTGTTCATAAGTTAGCATCTCAAGTTCCTCTTGGGAAAGGCACAAATATTTGACAAATATTTTGTGAAAGTTTTTTTTTTTTTTAAATGTGTTTTTAAAATTAAGATATGATTTTAATTACTAAAATCTGGTATGATTTTTGGTTTGTGAATTCTTAAAACTTGAGAAAATATAGAGTATATGTCACATACTTGAAAAAAATTTCTAAATGTTATTTGATGTCATTAATTGATATATTTGACATATCGATTTGGTATGTGGTGTATTATAAATGGATGTCAATTATTTATCAAAGTGTTGATAAAAATGTGAACTTATGTGTTTTGACATAAGAGGAATTCTAACATTCTTTGGAATAATGAATGTAAGATTAGTGTGGTGACTGATAACTCCGTAATGAAATATTATATGAATTAAAATATTTTGTGGGTGAAAGATGCTTTGGTAATTGTCGACGTAGTCACCAATACTAGATAAGACAAATAAAATATAAATATAATTATACAGTGATATTTATATTCCATGTTGAGATTGGAATTAAAGGTTGCAGTAAACAAAAAGAAATAATGCATGGCTAAAAAAATGTTATTTGACAAAATGTTGTGGCGACAACCGGTATTAGCCATTTTTTCTTTGTACTGCAAAAGAAAGTCATGAAGTCTAATTGTATTTTAGACAGATTAGTATTGTGATTCAAAGCAATTTACATCTTGTTATTTAGTTCAAGCATGCCAATTAATGATATATTCTAATTTACCTCAGAATTGTGGGGATATTTTTGTGTTATTATACATCAGTAAGAGAAATTAAGTTTCTTTTGAATACTTAAAATGTGGGGGTGCTTGGAGGATTTTACCAAAATAACGGTTTCAATAATAGGTCCTCAAAGAATCTCAATTCTTTCTACAGGACAAAGTTGGAATAGAAGCAAAAATGATTTCATTAACTCTTACAAAAAACTCTATGTTTATTATTTAAAAAAATTGGAGTGACATAGAGTAACGATAAGTCTCGATGTAGTCAAAGACTTAATACCGTATGACATTGGCTTTTAGTTGTGAATATTGTCTAAGGATAATATAATGGATCCACTAACTACTCAATGATATATAATTGAGAATGCCAAATGAAAAATAGCGACCGCTAAACAAAAGGTTTGACCAGAGAGCAAATGAGGGAAAGTTCATCGAAGGAAATGTGATTAAAGCCTATTACACCAGAGTCATCATAATGGTAACCCTACTTAGATGATTGAAGATCCCAAGAACTAAGTTCAAAGGGACAACTAAGTTATGTGTGGCTAGCCAGAAATCACTAAAGGAGCCTTTCTCCTATCCATTCCTATGATGAGAGTGATATCTGCAACATGTGTTGTATGTAGGGGATTTAGGGTAACCTATGCTTTTAATGATTACTTATATCTTGAAAAACCTAAAGGGGTATCTTTCAAGATGAGTATTTAAGAGACTCAAAATAAGGATCACCTATATGAGTGTGAAAGGGTCGCTTCTATGAGAATTGATAAAGCTAAATTCTCTAAAGCACTCATGAAACACCAGGACTTGCCCAAGGCCAAAACGGGCACAATCGTGAGAACTAAGCTGTGTTTTGAGATATTCTGTGTGACTTCTATTATCTTGGCTTACACAAACGGCTGAACAGTTCAAAGCATCCACTGATTAGCTAGTAAGCCCGATAGGCTTTTACTAAGGAAGGTTCAAAGCCAAAAGCTACCTATCCCGATGCAGGGTATTCCTTAATGTACTCTCTCTTTGCCTGCATGTTGTTGCATGTCCTTTTCATAAATTTCATTCATGTAGGGGATTGTTGGAAAATTTGAATTAAAATTTACTCCAATGGTTGTGTCTCTTGAGTTGGAAAGGTGTGTCCTTTTGAAGGGTCATAACCTTTTCGAAGAGTTACATAGAAGTTTATAAATTCTATCTCCCTCACTTCAATTTGGATTGAGAATTCATCATTTTTATTCATCTTTACATTTATTCTTCATATTTTCCTGAGTCTAATTTTTCTATAAAGAGAGTGCATGCATAGCAAAGTTCGCTAGGCTTGCAATAGTAGTGTTGCTAGTGCAAGACATTGATCGTTGTATCCTGAGAGATAGACGTCCATTGAATCCTGAGCACCGGTGGGAGGACGAATCTGTCTTAAGAAGAGAGTGTCACACCACACACTCGACTCAATCAAGGTTTATCTTTTTATGTATTGTAAGTTTTGTTAATTTATTTTGTCAATTTATTTCAGTTTTGATTTCGCTAAAATCCGTTTACATAATTTTAAATTATATTTTCCATATAGTTTGGTAATATTTTTCCAACAAGAGAGAGAGAAGTGAGAATTCAAGGAAGAAAAGAAGAAAGCTTGGAGATTAGGAAGATTAACTTAAGTTCTAGCTAAATTTGGGAGAGTTGAAAACTCTAGGCGGGTACATGAATCTCAAATTGTATATTGTAATCACATAATTTGAGAATTCAAGAAGAATTGGTGACTTAGTGCAAGATGTGAATTTAATATGAAGAATTTGGTATTAAATCACACATGCATGCATGCATAATTTTGTTGTCTCATGAATATAAGTATCTTTTATACCATTTGAGATGGAATTAGAGGCTATGTTTCACATGCATGCATAATCCATGAAGTTATGGAACTTGATTGCATGAGTTTTGAAATTATCAAGAAGAATTTGAAATGATTTGGGACTTGCATGATGAATTCATGATGATTTGAACTTCAATCTTGTAAAATTGGCTCTTATATTCATGTTAGTAGTTGTGTGCTTGAAAAATAGAACATAACATGCAAGTTGAACCATTTAAAATCATGTTTTGAACCTCAAGCAACATTCTAGAAAATCCAAAATTCGAGCAGGTCACTCGAGCAAAGAAAGTGTCGCTCGAGCGTAAAATTCAAGCTCCTAGTATTTTTGCAAAAAATTGCACGGTGGCTCGAGTGGCAAAACTTGCGCTTTGCTGCTCGAGCGAACTTTGTTTTGAACTGCTCATGGCTCTAGCGACCAAAACTTGCGCTCCAGCCTAAAATTCAAGCAACCATACTTTTGTAAAGCTTTGTAAACTGCTCGAGCGACCAAAATTGTGCTTGAGCAAGGCCCTATTTTAGGAACTTTTGTAAAGTTGTTTTATGCTTCAATTTCGTTCTCTTTCGTTCTAAACATTCTGAGATATGCATTGAGAATTTCAAATAATTTAAAGAGTTATAAGAAAGCCTAAGAGAATTAAACAAGTTAGAAAATAGATTGAATTACTTTATGACCCAATTTCTATGTGCGTTATGAATTGTGTAGGGTCAACTACAAAGGTGAACCAACCATCTGAACATCGTGAGTAATATCTTAGTAAAGATATTTTTATGTATCTTATTTTCTAATTACTACCCATGTGGTAAGTTTTCTGAACTTATGAATTTGTGCTATGAATGAGTGTTTTATCCATTTGATATATTTGACAAGAATACGAAATGGGCCCAAGGTTATTTAGAATATTGGACAAGAGTGTAGAAAGGTTGTTTAGTACATTTGACAATATATTTGACAAGAATACGAAATGGGCCCAAGGCTGTTTGGAATATTGGACAAGAGTGCAGAAATAGGCCCAAGGCTATTTAGTACATTTGACAAGATGGACCTAAGGTCATTTTGTACATAAAGTGGACCAAAGGTCCTTTTGAACATGTGTACGAATGTAAACATGATCGTGGATATGAATATGCGCATGAATGATGGACCCGAGGTCGATTTGTACATATGTTTGAAGGACCAGTGGTCATTTGTATATGGATCCATTAGACCCGAGGTCAGTTTATGAATGAGTATTTTGGACCCAATGTCGTTTTGTCTCTTTGATATGCCTTAAGCATAACGTATTGGACCTGAGGTCGTTTTGCTTTGATATTGAACTACAAGTATAGTTTATGGATTTTGATGTACTTATTAAGAATTTCATTCATGTAACCTCTCTACTCTAGTATTATTCACTGGGTGTTAGCTCACTCTTTATTTATATGTATGTAAGTGAGCAGCAGGATGTCCAACCCTAACCTTAGTGGAAATTTAAAAGGAAACCAAGTTATTGTGAAGACAACCAAAGTTGCCTCACGCACGAGGCTTTTGCTTTGTTCTTTTGAATTTCTATTCTCTTTATCGGTCATCTGACCGTATATGTAACTATTATAAGTTCTGAATCGTATGACAAGCATGACTGAATGATCTTGGGTATGTATATGCCATTCTTGCATACTAGTGTGAGTTATTATATGCATGAGAAAAGTTTTCGTTACACCATGTACGCACAGCTCATTAGAAAAAATTTAAAGTTCTGCTTCCGCATTCGGCCCCATATGATTATTTTTTTTTGATTGGTTTCTGTCTGAGGCCGTAGGTATCTCATGATTATTGGTCGGTTATGATCCTAACCTTAGGGGTGGGTTCGGGTCATGACATTTAGTTTGTTTCTGATATCACAAAATGTATTCATGGCATTAGATTATTGAAACCTAGGAGAAGAAGTAGCTCCATGACCTAAATGCTCATTGGGTTGGCCTTTCTAGCTTTATGGATGTAATATGTATGTATTCCTTGTACTTTGCACTTGCATTAATAAATTTTTTAGTTTTGTTAATTCAAAAAATATTTTTTTTTTAAAAAAAACATTGTTTAATAAATGATTTGTATCTATACATTTGGCAAGTTGGGTTTCGACTATTTTTTGGCTAAAATTCACAAAAAAGAAAAAATAGGCTGAAATAACTAATAAGACAAAATATCACATCAAACCCATAATTACTTCATTTTTCCTTTTACAAGCATCACATCCAACTACAAAAAAATTCAACTATCTTCCCAAACACAAAAATTTTAACCTACTAAAATAGCCAAAAACTAAAATACCCTACTAAAAGAGCAACTTCCCAAACACCTACTAAAATCAGTAATTTCAATCTCAAACTCAAGTGGCTAGGCAGCATGTCACGACTCGACCCAACCCAACCCAATCCCAGGGGCTTAGGGTTGTGACTCATTACACCTATGCATGCCTAATTATCATCCTAGGCTACGTGTCACTTGCTTCGGTTTTTTATTTTTATTTTTATAACCTTGATTTAATTTTAATTAGCTTAATTCTTAAACTAATTATATACCTTTTTTTTTGATAATATATAATCCCTAATTAAATTCCATTTTATCACATACAACCAAAACATTCAATATTTTATTTTACTCTTAC
The DNA here is from genome assembly GCF_004153795.1 of Camellia sinensis. Taxonomy (NCBI): domain Eukaryota; kingdom Viridiplantae; phylum Streptophyta; class Magnoliopsida; order Ericales; family Theaceae; genus Camellia; species Camellia sinensis. The sequence goes on from NW_021026167.1 coordinate 39,332, forward strand.
GGAATATTTAATTAAACATTTAAGGTGTTACATTGCAACTTATTGACTGAATGCCTGAAACCATGCATTATTATGGTAAATACCTTTTCGATTTCGGTGAGTCGTGGGATATAACATTTTGTTAGAACAATCTTCTATGTAAAATAAATAATTTGAAACCAAATCAAACAAATAAAATAAGTTACTTACAGAATTTATTTACCTATGTGAATTAGCACAAAAAGATCAAGTCGAGTGTGTGACATTCTGTCATTAAGACAGATTCGCCCCGCTATAGTGCTTACGGATAAAATGGGTCTATCTCCTAGGATAGAATGATCTTCACAAATTGTAGTAGTACTCCAAATAATTTGTACGACGAACAAAACATGTGTTCTATACTCTCTTAATTTTTCCTAAAACCTAGTATGAAGAGAATTTATACAAAGAAGCAAAACCGGGAGGGAACCAAGAGAATTTCAGATTTTTTTTAGGATGTAAAAATCTACTGGAAAGGCCTGGTATTTATAGGCAGATAGGTGACCATTCAGAAGGGCTGAACAGGTGCAAAATAACCTGAACAAATGCAGTCTTCAAACTGAACAGGTATGGTTTTGAATTTGAATATATTGACACAGGTTTGAATCTGTTCGAACTGTTGGGCAGTTTAAATAGTTGGAAATTGGACTGGAGGAGGCTTGTTTGGACTAAAAAATTTAGCGCAAAAATTAAATTAATTTTGTTCTAAAATTCAAATAATTTTTTCCCGCAAGAATTTGAGGAAATTCAAATAAATTTTGTCCAAAAAATTAATGTTAGAACCGACCTGACCCACAACCCACACCCGGGCTCGGCACGGCTCAGCCGGTCGAACAGACGGCGGCAACGCGTGCGTGTGTAGTGGTTTGAGCCAAGGTTCACTTTGTCCATAACTCATCCATTCTACAAACTTGGGGTGCCCCTTAGGGCCCAACCCAAGTGTTGCCACCTAGAACTTATATACACACATAAGTTCTCTTAAGTTTCCAATGTGGGACAAGCCTTATAAGAAAACCCACATTTTATTCTTTATTTGTCCATTCCACGAATCCGAAAACGACGTTAACTTCCCATTCACTCATAAATGGTTTTGACGAACCGTTTTCACCGTGTGATTTTTCATGCAGCAAGGAACATGTCACCTCTTTGGACCCACCCCAAAAGACATGTGGGACCCCTTCAAATTTAGGCTCAAAGTTGGACTAAAATAAGATTATAAAACCATAATTCCAACAATCCCCCACATGAATGGAATTTGACAGAGATAAGATGCAACAACATGATTTAATTACAGAGAGTATAGAAATTGAAAATATTCTGCAAAGGATAGGTAGCTTTTGTCTTTGAACATTTCCTTGTGAGACACTATCAGATTTACTAGCTAACTAGTGAACATGATGTCTTGAACTGTTCAGTTGTTTGTGTAAACCAAGATAATAGAACTCACACAGCATATTACCAGACACAGTTTAGTTCTCACTATTGTGTTCATTTTGGCCTTGAACAACCTGGTCTTTCATGAGTATTCTAGAGAATTGTAGCCCTTCACAAATCTCATAGAACCGGCCCAGTTCACATGCACATAGGTGATTCTTATAAAGAGTATCCTGCCATACTCCATTAGGTATTCCTAGATATAAAAATCATTAAAAGTTTCTACTTAACCTAAAACACTGCAGACATCACTATTTCATCATAGAAATGGGTGGAAGTTTGACTCCCCAGTGATCCTTATAAGTCATACATAGCTCGGTTGTCCCTTTGAACCTAGATCTTGGGATCTCCAGTCAACTAGGTTGGGTTGCCATTGTGGTAACTCTTATTTAATCGGCTTAAGTTCCATTCCCCTTGACAAATTCTCAACTAACTCTCTTGCTAACCCTTTGGTTAGTGGTTCCGCTATGTTGTCTTTAGATTTCACATATTCAATGGAAATCATTCCATTAGAGAGCAGTTGTCTCACAGTGTTATGTCGACGATAAATGTGTCGTGACTTACCGTTATACATATGACTATGTGCTCTTTCAATTGCTGATTGACTATCACAATGTATGCATATAGCAAGCACCGGTTTTGGCCACATTGGAATATCTTCAAGGAAGTGGCGAAGCCATTCTGCCTCTTCCCCAATTTTATCTAAAGTTATGAATTCTGATTCCGTAATAGAACTAGCAATGTAAGTCTGTTTGGAATATTTTCAAGATACAATCACACCACCAAAAGTAAAGACGTACCCACTGGTGGATTTTGAGTCTCTAATATCCAATATCCAATTTGCATCACAGTATCCTTCAAGTACTGCTGGATATCTAGTATAATTCTGCCCAATGTGACGAGTAAATCTGAGATATCTTAGAACCCTTATAATTGCTTTCCAATGTTCTACTCTTGAGTTACTCATATATCTACTTAATTTACTTACTGCATAAGTTATATTTGGGCAAGTGCAGTTCATCAATTACATACATAACCCTTGTTTGTGTTTTTAATAGAAACACATTTGTCACATTCATTAATTTTGAATCCATTTAACATCATTGTTTTGTCAAATTTTTCATGCCATTGCTTTGGCGCTTGTTTTAAACCATATAATCATTTAACCAATTTACACATTTTCTTTTCTTTTCCTGGAACAGAAAATCCTTCTGGTTGTCTCATGTAAATTTTTTCATCTAACTCACCATTTAAGAAAGTGGTTTTCACATCCATTTGATGAATTTCTAGATTGTACAAATATGCAATGGCAATTAGCATTCTAATGGATGTTATTCTAGTAACTGGTGAATATGTGTCAAAGTAGTCAAGACTTTTTTTTTATCTATATCCTTTAACCACAAGTCTTGCCTTGTATTTATCAATTAATCCATCCGCTTTCATTTTTCTTTTAAAAATTCACTTGTACCCAAAAGGTTTACAACCTGGTGGAAAATCCACCAATTCCCAAGTGTGATTTTGCAGGATGGATTCAAATTCGCTATTTACAGCTTCTTTCCATAAAGGAGCCTCAAGGCTGGATATAGCTTTTTTAAAAGTTAAAGGCTCATTTTCTAACAAAAATGTCAAAAAATCTAGACTAAAAGATTTTGAGGTTTTAGCACGTTTACTACGCCTAGGTTCATTTTCCTCACTTTGATTTATCTCTTGCTCTTGTTCTTGATCATTACTAGTAATAGCATCATAAGATCTTTTATTAGTATTAGTCTCTTGTCCAGTCTTGTCCGAGATTCAATAATAGTATTTACATGCATTTCGGAATGTTTTGATTTATGAGTCAAAAACCGATATGCACTACTATTATTAGCATAACCAATGAAAATGCAATCAACGGTTTTAGGACATATCTTAGTCTTTTTAGGACTAGGAATAGCCACTTTAGCCAAACACCCCTACACTTTTAAGTATTTGTAGGATGGTACTCTCCCATGCCACAATTCATATGGTGTTTGATTCACTTTCTTTCGAGGTACTTTATTAAGATTATAATTAGTAGAAAGTCTTACTTCCCCCCACAAGTTCTAAGGTAATCCAGAACTTATTAATATGTCATTCATCATTTCTTTTAAAGTCCTATTTTTCCTTTCAGCAATTCCATTTTGCTGAGGTGAGTAAGGAACGATGGTTTGATGAATTATTCCATGTTCTTTACAAAATTCACCAAAAGGTGATTCATATTCACCACTTCTATTACTTCTAAGTTTTTTAACTTTCTTACCAAGTTGATTTTCAACTTCATTCTTAAATTGAATGAATGTTTCCAAAGCTTCATCCTTAGTTCGAATTAAATAAACATAATTATATCTAGTATAGTCATATATGAAAGTGATAAAATATTTTTTCCTACCTCTAGTTTGAATTTATTTAAAATCTCAATTGCCTCTGTGAATTAATTCAAGTGGCTTTGTACTTCGTTCAATTGAATGAAAAGGAGTTTTAATTAATTTTGCCTCAATGCAAATTTCACATTTATGATTTAAATCATTGTCAAATTTGGGTAAACATTCTATATTAATTAATCTTCTCAAAGATCCATAATTAACATATCCTAGTCTACCATGCCATAAATTTGAAGACTCAAGCAAGTAAGAAGAAGATGTATTTTTATTAATAACAGAGAGTACAACAGTTATTACATTTAGTTTGAAAAGGCCATCAGACATGTAACATTTTCCTACATACATCCTGTTTTTGGTAAGTACAAACTTGTTGCTTTCAAAAGCTAGCCTAAACCCATTTTTACTCAACAGAGATCCGGAAACAAGATTCTTGCGAATGTCCAGTACATGCAGCATTGTGAAAACTCACATTTAATTATTCTAAAAAAAATAAAAATAAAAATAAAAAATAAAAAATAAATAATTAATTTTATTCAGAGTTTATCTGAAATATATTAGTGTATAGGTTAGTTTTAAATTAACCCAATTCAATCACTAACAAAGATATTATAAAAAAATAATAATTTTGTGGATATTCAATATTTGTTGTTTATAAATTATTTTAATTAGGATTCAGCATGATAATTATTCTTACTAAATACCTTAGTTAAAAATCTTAATGTATCAATTTTAAACAACCCACGCAAACACACAATTATAGATATATATACATATAAACAAAAAAAAATTGCAAATTTCGGTGGCAACTTTGCCACATGGTTGCTTGCATGTTAATATAGGGAAGAAGAGTTCATTATGCTATTGGAATTGAGGAAAAGTGACTACTTTATAATGAAAAGAAAGAGAGAGAGAGAGAGAGAGAGAGAGAGAGAGAGAAGAATGAAGAGAGAGAGAGAGAAAGAGAGGTGGGGGAAGGCTCAGCTCAATTCTATTTTATATATACAAGAGAAGGCTCAGCTTGAATTGATTCATACATATGCATGCTTGCCCCTCTGGATGAGTGAGAAAAAAAAAAAAAAAGGAAAAAAGAATTCAGCAAACAGTAGAAGGAGAAGAAGAGAGGGAGATTAAGGAAGCCAAATTTTTCTACCATTTCATCACCCACTTCAATCCCACTATTAAGTAAGAAAACATTCTCAACCCACTCATTTTTTTTAGGTTAAAAGTTTAGATTGTGTTCCTAGCAATAATTATAGATAAAAAAAATTATTTATAGTTGTATATAAATTTCATGATGTGTATATCAAATATTTGAAGATATTGATAGTCTTAAAGTCATGGTATTATTGTGAAAATAGGCTTGCATGTGTAATTTATACCATTAGAGGGAGGATTAGAGATTTCTTTTTTTTTGCCCTTAAATCTGCTGATCAGTTGTACGATTTTTTTTTACAATTTTATACTCAAAATTTTGAGACGATTCCTACTAAAAAGTTGTTGACAATGATGTCTAGTTCATCCACAAATTTTTTCAACAATTATTGAGTTGTTTACCAATTTATATAAATTTTTAGCTAAATCTGGAGTTGCAAGACAGATTTACTATATGTTTGAAAATTTATTAAGAATTTCTATATTAAACCAAATCTGGTAATTTCTAAACAAAAAATGAAGTTTGAGAAGTCTAGTTTCATAATAAATTTTTATATTATGGAATTGATTTATAAATTTAAGTATGGAATTAATTTAAGAAAAAGTGATAAATTTGTGTCATAAACTTTCTTAGAATTTTTCAGAATTATTTATAATTTATTTTTGAAAAATTCTTTCTGAAAAATGACCATAACATGTTTATTGAGTATTTTGTAAATTTATATGAATTTTAGAGTTGTATAAGTAATTTATTTATAATTTTAATTGCGAGATATACATTCTGAAAAAAAAATTGGCAGATTAAGAAGAAATGAAAAATTGTCTCTTCAATTGTTTATTTGGACCAAAATTTAATATGGTGCTAGTCTAATCTTGTAGATTAAAATCCATGCATGTGTGTGGCTATGATTTATTTTTATTTTTTTGGTATCTATATTATTATTTCATACCATGGTTTACATAAATTGTTTATTTAAATTTTGTACATTTGTTAATTATTGTGTGACATGTGTAATATTTGATGTTGGGAATTTTGATAAGTTGGTATAACATTATTGCTAATTAAATTTTGAATTATTATGAATATCTCAACAAGTAAAGAAAAACGAGATTGAACCGACGCATTAAAGTTTAAAAGTGATGGGGTAAGTCCGGTTTAGAATCTTATGCAAGTGAGTTGCGAACCCTAACATGGCACGGGAAGGTATTTCGGCCTTCATCGGTGTAGGCGATATAAGGTTGGTGGTGCGGGTGTCACAACGTAGACCGTTCCCTTGGGACAGACCGTGATGTCACGACTTGGGTACGTAACCCTAGTGCGTTGGCATCATTGGTAGTTACAGTAAGTAACATTTAAATATTTGACTTAGGGGGAGTCAGAATTGCCCATTGCCATTGCTTAGCGGTTGAGTGGAAATAGTGTTTCGCAGAGAGTTACTTATATTTATCTGATAAATTAAATCTATGAGAATTTTAAAAAGAAAGGTGGTCATATTCCTTATGATGAAATATTGCTTCCATTCGTTATTTTTTTATATTAATTTATTAGGTGTCGTTTGGTAACACTTACATTTTCAGTTTTCTATTTATATTTATAAGAATTTTAAAAACTCAAATAAAAACTTGTTTGGTAAAATTTTTGATTTATAAATCAGTGGTCTCAGTTTATAAATTTGGCCAAAAAATGTGAACACTTTAAAGAAATTTCATTCATGTGTTTGTAGGTGAGCCAAGAGAAGTCCAAACCCAGCCCCAGTGAAGTCTGCTAGGAAAAGATCCGAGTTTTGCGGAAGTCAGCCTTGCGTCTCACTCTTGAGACCTACCCTTGCCTTTTTGCTATGTAATTATATTTTGTCTTGCCGGCAAGGACTTTATGTATATCTGTACATAGTCTGTCATAGGTTGACTCGTTTTGGATGATCCTGTCT
>NW_021026167.1:46312-61435 GCF_004153795.1 Camellia sinensis
AAGCACGAGATTTATTAAAAATTTGTGACTTTTTTATAATCTGGTGTTCTAGATATATATTTCTTCTTTCGAGGTACTCTCATGGGTATATATAGATATATATATAGATAGAAAGTTTGATTCCCACACAGTTCTAAGGTAATCCAGAACTTATTATAATATGTCATGTCATCATTTCTTTTAAAAGTACTTTCTTTCTTTCAGAATTCCATTTTGCTGAGGGTGAGTAAGGAACGATGGTTGATTGAAATTATTCACTGTCTTTACAATTACCAAAAGGTGATTCATATTCACGATCTTTTTACTTCTAGTTTTTAACTTCTTAGCAAGTTGATTTTCAACTTCATCTTAAATTGAATGAATGTTTCGCAAAGCTTTATCTTAGTTCGAATTAAATAAACATAATTATATCTTAGTATAGTCATATTGAAGTGATAAAATATTTTTTTCCTTTATCTAGTTTGAATTATATTTAATCTAATTGGCTCTGTGAATTAATTCAAAGTGGCTTTGTACTTCGTTAATTGAATGAGGAGTTTATTTATTTTGGCCTAATGCAATTTCAATTTAATGATTTAATCATTGTCAATTTGGGTAAACACCTTCTATATTATTATCTTCTTCAAGAATCCATAATTACAGTAGTTCATAGGTTACTCAATGATAAATTTGAAGAACTCAAGCAGTTAAGAAGAAGAATGTATTTCTTATTAATTAACAGAGAGTTACTAACAATTTAATTACATTTAGTTTGAAAAGGCATCAAGACGCAAAAATTGTTACGATTTCCTACATCAATCTTTTTTTGGTAGTACAAACTTTGTGTTTCAAAAGCAATAGCTAAACCACTTTTTACTCACCAAGAGATCGGAGAACAAAGCTTCTTGGCGAATGTCAGTACAATCTGCAGATTGTTGAAAACTCACATTTAATCATTATTTAAAAAAAATAAAATAAAAAAAATAAAAATAAATAATAATATTAGTATTCAGAAGTTTTTCTTAAATATATTAGTGTATAGGTTAGTTTTAAATTAAGCCACAATTCAATCAATAACAAAGATATTATAAAAATAATAATATTTGTGTGATATTCAATATTTGGTTGTGTTATAAATATTATTAATTAGAATTCAGCATGACTAATTAATTCTTACTAAATACCTTAGTTATAAATATCTTAATGTATCATTTTAAAACCACGCAAATAAACATTATAGATATTATATACATATAGCAAAAAAAAATTGCGAATTCATCGGTGCAACTTTGGGCCACATGCTGGTTGCATCTCTTGATGTTAATAATAGGGAAGAAGAGTGTCATTATGGTATTGGAATTTGAGGAAAGGATATTATAATGAAAGAGAGAGAGAGAGAGAGAGAGTAGAGAGAGAGAGAGAGAGAGAGGGAAGAGAATAGAGAGGGAGGGAGGGAAGCTAGCTTAATTCTATTTTATATTACAAGAGAAGGCTAGCATTGAATTGATTCATACATTGCATGCTTGCCCCTCTGGATGAGTGAGAAAAAAAAAAAAAAAAAAGGAAAAAAGATTCAGCAAGCAGTAGAAGAAGAAGAAGAGAGGGAGGTTAAGGAAGCCGAATTTTTTACCATTTCATCACCACTTCAATTCCCCTATTAAGTAAGAAACATTCTCAACCCCCACATCATTTTTTTTAGGTTAAAAGTTAGATTGTGTTCCTAGCAATAATTATAGATAAAAAAATTATTTATAGTCGTATATAATTTATGATGTGTATATAATATATTGAAGATATTGATAGCTTAAAAGTCATGGTTATTATTGTGAAAATGGCTTTGCATGTGATATTTATACCATTAGGGGAGGATTAGAGATTTCTTTTTTTTATTGCTTAAATCTGCTGATCAGTTGTACGATTTTTTTTTTACAATTTTATACTCAAAATTTTGAGACGATCTACTAAAAAGTTGTTGACAATGATGTCTAGTTAGTTCCACAAATTTTTTCACAATTATTGAGTTGTTTACAAATTTTTATAATAAATTTTTTAGCTAATCTGGAGTTGCAAGACAGATTTACTATATGTTTGAAATTTATTAAGAATTTCTATATTAAACCAAATCTGGTAATTTCTAAACAAAAAATGAGTTTGAGAAGTCTAGTTTATAATAAGAATTTTTATATTATGGAATTGATTTATAAATTTAAGTATGGATATTAATTTAAGAAAAGTGATAAATTTGTTCATAATTATTTCTTAGAATTTTTCAGAATTATTTTATAATTTATTTTTGAAAATTCTTTTCTGAAAAATGACCATAACATGTTTATTGAGTATTTGTAAATTTATATGATTTTAGAGTTGTATAAGTAATTTTTTATAAATTTTATTGCGAGATATACATTTGAAAAAAAAATTGGCAGATTAAGAGAAATCAAAATTGTCTCTCAATTGTTTTATTTGGACAAAATTTAATATGGTGCTAGTCTAATCTTGTAGATTAAAATCCATGCATGTTGTGTGGTATGATTTATTTTTATTTTTTTTGGTATCTATATTATTATTTATACCATGGTTTACATAAATTGTTTATTTAATTTTGTACATTTGTTATTATTGTGTAGCATGTGTAATATTTGATGTTGGGAATTTTGGATACAAGTTTGGTTATAACATTATTGCTAATTAATTTTGAATTATTATGAATATCACAAAAGTAAAGAAAAACGAGATTAACCGACGCATTAAAGTTTAAAAGTGAATGGGGTAAGTCGGGTTTAGAATCTTATCAAGTGAGTTGCGAACCCTAACATGGCACGGAAGGTATTTCGGCTTCATCGGTGTAGGCAATATAAGGTTGGTGGTGCGGTGTCACAACGTAGACGTTCCCTTGGGAAAGACGTGATGTCACGCTTTGGGTAGTAACCTAGTGCGTTGGCATCATTGGTAGTTACAGTAAGTAAATTTAAATATTTGACTTAGGGGAGTCAGAATTGCCATTGCCATTGCTTAGCGGTTGAGTGAAAATAGTGTTTCGCAGGAGAGTTAATTAAATTTATCTGATAAATTAAATCTATGAGAATTTTAAAGAAAGGTGGTCATATTCCTTATGATAAAATATTGCTTCCTTCGTTATTTTTTTATATAATTTATTAGGTGTCGTTTGGTAACACTTACATTTTCAGTTTTCTATTTATATTATAGAATTTTAAAACTCAAATAAAGACTTGTTTGGTAAATTTTTGATTTATAAATCAGTGGTCTCAGTTTATAAATTTGGCAAAATGTGTTCCATTTTGAGTTTTCGTTTTTTTTTTTTTTTAACCACATACTAGCCACACCCACCTGCACCGCACTGTACCACATCTACCGCCACTCACCTGCCACTCTACGTCACCTAGACCACCGCCACTACACCATGCGCCGCGACCACATCTGCCACTACTTGCCACACACTCAACCACACCTGCACCACACACACTTGCCGACAACAGCCACCCCCACACAGCCCCTCTGACACTCACGCACCGCCAACTCCATACAACGGCATCACCACCACTATTATCACCACAGCACACCGCCAAACCACGTGACCCTCGCCGGGCCCGAACCACCACAACCCCACTTGTTCCACCTACTCACCCACAGGTCTCACCCATCACTACCACACACCGCCCGCCACCCTACTTGCCACACCACCTCCACCACCCGCACCGTACCCGCCTACCATCACTATAAACCCACCACGCACCGCCACTAACGAAGTCCGCGACGGGCGTTTCTTCCTTAGGGCCAAGGATATCGACACCCACCACCCAGCTACCACCATCCGCCATCCGCCACCCACCCACCTGCCACCACCACCCACTCGCTACCACCCACCCCCCGCCACCGTCACCCACCCACCCACCACCACCAGCTACCCACCACCCACCGTCACCACTTTCCATCACTGTCTTCCGCCGCTACTTGCCATTTCTCACTCTTTTTTATATTTTTAAATTTTTTTAAACATTTTGTCAATTGCCAAATGCGTTTGTAGTTTATGTTTTTCTAAAAATAAACAAAAACCAATTTATAAAATTTTTGTAAATATAAACTGAAAACGTAAACGTTACCAAAAACACCATTATTATCTAATGTTATCATTTCCGCGGGGAGTTACTTAAATTTATCTAATAAACTAAATCTATGAGAATTTAAAAAAGAAAGGTGGACATATTCCTTATGATGAGATACTGCTTCCGTTCGTTTTTTTTATTATTATTAATTTATTATTATCTAATGTTATCATTTCGGGGAGTTGCTTAAATTTTTCTGATAAACTAAATCTATGAGAATTTTAAAAAGAAAGGTGGGCATATTCCTTATGAAGAAATACTACTTCTGTTCGTTATTTTTTTATTAATTTATTATTATCTATTGTTATTATTTCAATTGATAACCTCCATGTTATGCTTACTAAATACTACTTGTTATTCTGTTACTACACATTATTCATTAATTGTGAGTATTATTATCGGGGTGAGTATTTTCGGGTTGTAGTATCTTATTGAGCTTATTGCTCATTGGCATTCCTGTTGCCCTGGCATTTTATGCCAAGTACCGAAGAAATCGAAGGGAACACCGAGGCCTTGCAAGGTGACATTCAACCTTGGTTTGCTTGAAGAGTGTCAAGTTCCATGAACTATTTTCTAAAATTTCTAGTTTTTCTCTAGTTTTCTTTTTATATTTGTGTTATTTCTTTTATGTACTAAGACTAAGTTGTAATGTAAGAACTTTAAATTCTGAGTTGTTAATTAATGGATGTTAGTAATATTGGTGGCAATGTTGATTTTAAGTTCTAAATTTATTATGAGGTCCTAAAATTTTGGGGCGTCACAAGCACATTTATTGAGAGTGAGTTTTTTTTTACATGTCATTTTTAGAATAATCTTTCCTTGTCCTTTAACTTTGCAAGTTGAGGAGTTGCTCATAAAAAGTTGTTCATCGTTATCCACTATAGAATAAGATGTGAACATTTTTTTGTCGTCACAGATGTGGCGAGTAACACCAGTGTCTACCCACCACTCTTTAGGATTTCTGACAAGATTTGCCTTGAAAACATCTGCAGAAAGATTTATGTTATCTACACCATTGAAAATTTTGTCCACTTCGGTTATATTGGGTTGAATAGGCTTATTGCTTGATCTTCTTTTACTTTTGCCTTTGCTACGAAAATCTTTGGCACGATGTCCCTCTTTGTCACAGATGTAACATTTTCCATCAAACTTGTACTTCTTAGTTCCCCCCTTCCTTTAGCGCCTTGTGAGGAACTTTCTCCAAAAAACTTCCGTTTCTTTGCTTTTGGAGCATGTTTCACCACATTAGCCTTAGACTCCCTTGGATACTTATCAACCCGCTTCTCAAATTTGCGGTTGTCCTCCTCAATCCTCAAATGCATAATCAATTCCTCCAGAGTCATTTCTTTGCGCTTGTGTTTAAGGTAGTTCTAGAATTCCTTCTAATCTTGTGGTAATTTTTCAGTTAAGATAGCAACTTGGAAGGATTCACTAAGAGACATGCCTTCTGCATGAATATTATGCAGAATGAGTTGGAGACCTTGAACTTGGCTGATCACAGTCTTTGAATCAACCATCACAAAATTCAGGAATTTGCCAACTACAAATTTCTTTGAAACAGCATCTTCTGTTTTGTACTTTTTCTCCAAAGACTCCCAAAGTTCCTTTTCCGTCTTGATAGGGGTGTAGACGTTGTATAATGTGTTGTCAAGTCCGTTCAAGATGTAATTTCTGCAAAGGAAATCAGTATGTTTCCAGGCATCAACCGCAGCAACCACTTGTCGATCGGTTTCATCATCTTTCAGAGTATGAGCATTTTCACGGATAAAACGAGCCAAGTTTAGAGTAGTAAGATAAAACAGCATTTTCTGCTACCATCTATTAAAATGTGTTGTCAAGTCTGTTCAAGATGTAATTTCTGCAAAGGAAATCAGTATGTTTCCAGGTATCCACCGCAGCAACCACTTGTCGATCGGTTTCATCCTCTTTCAGAGTAGGAGCATTTTCACGGATAAAACGAGCCAAGTTTAGAGTAGTAAGATAAAACAGCATTTTCTGCTACTATCTATTAAAATCAGTTCCTAAGAACTTCTCTGACTTTTTACCGTGATTGACTAGCACAATCACAACAAGAGGAAGAGTTTGAGCAATTGCAGCCACCATACCAGTACTTGATTGAGCAACAGCATTTTCTGCTACCATCTATTAAAATGTGTTGTCAAGTCTGTTCAAGATGTAATTTCTGCAAAGGAAATCAGTATGTTTCCAGGTATCGACCGCAGCAACCACTTGTCGATCGGTTTCATCCTCTTTCAGAGTAGGAGCATTTTCACGGATAAAACGAGCCAAGTTTAGAGTAGTAAGATAAAACAGCATTTTCTGCTACCATCTATTAAAATCAGTTCTTAAGAACTTCTCTGACTTTTTACCGTGATTGACTAGCACAATCACAACAAGAGGAATAGTTTGAGCAATTGCAGCCACCATACCAGTACTTGTTTGAGCATTAGTTTGACCAGTTTCAGTAGCCATGAATTCTAAATTGTAAAATAAAATTATAATTAGAATTTTATACTACATAGAAAATTTAAACCAAAATCACAAAATTAAATTCTGTAAAAAATAAAAGAAACAAGAATTGTAACTTTTATTTCTAATTAATTTAAAAATAAAATAAAATTTTATTTAAACAAATTAATTCCACACAAAAAATTAAATTTCTGTAACACTTCAAAAATTAAAATACTGAAACAGAATTTTAATTAATGACAACTCAGAAATTATTTTTGAAAACCAAAATTAATTTCTGACCAACTTCACAAATAAATATTCTGAATTATTAATGACTACCAATATATTACTACTAGTTGTCAAAGAAAATAAACAATATATTACTACTATTTGTCAAACAGTATATTACTACTATTTGTTTTTCCAACCAGAATATTATTTTATAAAACCACATAAAATAATTTCTGTAAGAAGAAAAAAGAGAAAAGGAAACAAATGAAATTTTTTGTATAAACAGAATAATTCAAATCTGTCTTAAGATTGTTAGGACAATCTTCTGTGTAAAATAAATAATTTGAAACCAAATAAAATAAATTACTTACAGAATTTATTTATCGATGTGAATTAGCACAAAAATATCAAGTCGAGTGTGTGACACTCTGTCTTTAAGACAGATTCGCCCCGCTACAGTACTTACAGATAACGAGCAGCTATCTCTCAGGATATAATGATCTTCACAAATTGTAGTAGCACTCCAAACAATTTGTACGGCGAACAAAACCTGTGTTCTATACTCTCTTAATTTTTCCTGAAAACTAGTATGAAGAGAATTTATGCAAAAGAGCAAAACCAGGATGGAACCAAGAGAATTTCAGATTTTTTTTAGGATGTAGAAATCTGTTGGAAAGGCCTGGTATTTATCGGCAAATAGGTGACCATTCAGAAGGGTCGAACAGGTGCAAAACAACCTGAACAGATGCGGTCTTCAAACTGAACAGGTATGGTTTTGAATTTGAATATGTTGACATAGGTTTGAATCTGTCTGAACTGCTGGGCAGTTTAGAGCAGTTTAAACAGCTGGAAATTGGACCAGAGGAGGCTTGCTTGGACTAAAAATTTGGCGCAAAAATTAAATTAATTTCGTTCTGAAATCAAATAATTTTTTCTTGCGAGAATTTTAAAAAAATTCAAATAAATTTTGTCTAAAAAAATAATGTTAGAATTGACCCGACCCACACCCTCGCTTGGTCAAATGGACGACAGCGGCGTGCATGTGTGGTAGCTTAAGCCAATGTTCATTTTGTCCATAACTCCTCCCTTCTATAAACTTAGGGTCCCCCTTGGGGCCCAACCCAAGTGTTACCACTTAGAACTTATATACACGCATAAGATCTCTTAAGTTTTCAATGTGGGACAAGCCTTACAAGGAAACCCACATTTTATAGTTTATTTGTCCATTCTACGAACCTAAAAACGACGTCAACTTCTCATTCACTCAAATGGTTTTGATGAATCGTTTTCACCATGTGACTTGCCATGCGGTAAGGAACACGTCGCCTCTACCCATCCCAAAAGATGTGTGAGTCCCACTCAAATTTGACCCAAAATAAGCCTATAAAATCATAATTCCAACACATTTATCTAAGAAGCAAGACACAAGTCGTTGTGAATGAGCAATGTTTGAAGTATTTTTACATTGTAACATGGTTGAATTTTGATCCACATGTATTGATAGACTACATATAAAATAGTCTCTGTTTGTAGTTGTTCTGAAACACTATTTATCCATGTGTTTTCACAAGATATGGTCTGCTGATGTACATACAAATATATGTAACTTTTTTTTGGGGGGTGAATTAAATATATGTAACTTTATTTGTGTTAAAGACTTTAAGTTGAAGCTTTTATAGTGTACTTGATTCAATTTTTGATTGATTGTGTTGATTTTGTTACTCTGATTTAAAAAATTTATGAACATTCTATAGGAAGAATCATTTTTACCCAAAATAAAAATTGGTAGTTGTGATTGAGAAGTCGACGGCTGAATGTACAACAAAAAGGGGATAATGTTACATGTATCAATTGGTATATTAATTAGTGTAATTAACGGATGATGTGGCATAATTTTAAAAGTTTTAAATATTTGTAATTTGTATAATAAGTGTGGTTATATTATTAAAGTAGTAATGTCATAACATATGTTGATAAACTAATTGGTTTACCAATTGGTGCGTATAGCACCACCAATTATTAAAAGTAAACACCTATTTGGACTCTTAAAATTTTTGTTATGTGGCATTTAGATAATAATAAATAAATATAAATAATAATTCATCCATGTTTTTCCACCTCAACAGAGATATAGCAATTTGAAATACAAACTACTTGGACTTTTCCACTTTCCATGTTCCCTAAACTATTATGCAGATTCAATTCAGTTTTACCATCTTTCCTTCCCTCTATTCATGGTAAAACATTAATTTTTCGAATACCCATATTTGATTTTATTTTTTTTACCTAAATTTTGTTAGGTAATTGGGAATTTCTGATAGGTTTGTTTGTTTAATACTGTATTTTGATGATGGATAGTTGGAGAAGACAATCAAGATCACAAAACTGAAAATCACTTTTGGGTATGTATACTTTCTGTTTTTTCTATACTTTTGTAATTTATGTTGGATTATTACGCTTTTGTATTTTTATATTTAATTTTTTTTTAGAAAAAAAATTACATTGAGTTGTTTCACTTTTTTGAGCTTTTATTTGTTTTGTGTATAAATTTTGTTTCTAAAAAATTGATTTTTTTTGTTTACTCCACTTTTTTTTTCAAAAAAATAATAATAATTCGGTACTCTTCATTTTAATTTAAAAAACATTTTTTTATTTTGTTTTTTATATAAATCTTTTTGATTGTAAGTGTTCTAAAAGTCCTCGATTTGTATCACATCTCTCTATTCAAAAACTTTCTTTTCTTTTCTTTTCTTTTTTTTTTTTTAGAAAGACCTTTCAAATTGTTGATCTTATGGTTACGTTGCGAGTTGGAGTGTTTATCCAAAGTACAAATCTACCGCTTAAAAAGTTCTATTATGTTATCAGGTTTTTGAAAGGAAAAAGAAAGTACAATATAAAAAATAATTTTGTGTCCTTATAATGTTGTTTTTTGTGTTTTTTTATTTTAAAAAAAAATCAATTCTTTTTTATTTTTGTTATATTAAAAGATTCACTATTATTTTTCTTTGTGTATGTCAAATCTTTTTAACTATAGTGCTATAAGAGTCTTGGATTTGTTATTTTTTTTAAATTTTGTTTGTTTATTTTCTTAATTTTTTGGGGTGTCTTTTTTTTCTTTAAAGAAAGAATTCAATGTTCTTCTTATTTTTTTTTAAAAAGGAACAATTTTTTGGAGAATTTTTTTTAAGATCTTTGATATTAAGATTTTATAAGATAAATGACATACATTTTTTTTTTTTTAGAAAGACCTTTCAAATTGTTGATCTTATGGTTACGTTGCGAGTTGGAGTGTTTATCCAAAGTACAAATCTACCGCTTAAAAAGTTCTATTATGTTATCAGGTTTTTGAAAGGAAAAAGAAAGTACAATATAAAAAATAATTTTGTGTCCTTATAATGTTGTTTTTTGTGTTTTTTTATTTTAAAAAAAAATCAATTCTTTTTTATTTTTGTTATATTAAAAGGTTCACTATTATTTTTCTTTGTGTATATCAAATCTTTTTAACTATAGTGTTATAAGAGTCTTGGATTTGTTATTTTTTTAAAATTTTGTTTGTTTATTTTCTTAATTTTTTGGGGTGTCTTTTTTTTCTTTAAAGAAAGAATTCAATGTTGTTCTTATTTTTTTTAAAAAAGGAACAATTTTTTGGAGAA
This sequence comes from Camellia sinensis, assembly GCF_004153795.1. NCBI lineage: Eukaryota > Viridiplantae > Streptophyta > Magnoliopsida > Ericales > Theaceae > Camellia > Camellia sinensis. Next base: position 56,751 of record NW_021026167.1, read on the forward strand.
TTTTTTTTAAGATCTTTGATATTAAGATTTTATAAGATAAATGACATACAATATTTTCATAGTAATTAAGGTTCCTCAACATTTTTATAGAGAAAATTTGATTCAAAAATTTTTGCCTGACTTAAAAAAAAATTTCAATTTTCACAAAAAAAATTCTCTTATTTCATAGAGAAATTTTGAAAGTTATCTGTGATTATAATAGAGAAATTTAAAAAAAATTCTGTGAAAATTGAAATTTCTTTGAGTCAGAATCAAAAATTTTCTGAGTCATGCAAAATTTCTCCGTGTCAAATTTTTTCTTTGAAAATATTGAGGGACCTTAGCTAACAGAAAAAAACATCTTGGACCTCTCATACTACACAAAGTTGGAGAAATATATTTTCCTAACTTTCCCCAATTTTTTAAGGTTTTTTTTAATTATATTTTTTATGTTAATAGGTTTAACCTCTTTTTTTTTTTGGTAAATTAAATATCTTTGACTATAAGTGTTATAAGAGTCGAGTTTATATTTTTTTATTTTGTGAATTTTTTTACTTTTATATTTAATTTTTTTTTGTTCATATTCACCTTTTTAAGTTTTGTTTATTTTTTTGTATATAAATTCTATTTTTTAAAAATTGGTTTATTTGTTTACGTAACTTTTTTTTTTTTTTTGTGTGTCCAAGTACTCTTAATTTTATTTTATTTTTAAAAAAAGCTTTTTTTTGGCTTGTTTTTCAGTTGTAGTTATGGTTATTTAATTTTTTTTATATAAATCTTTTCGATTGTAAGTGTTCTAAGAGTCTGGGGTTTTATTTTTGTATTTTGTATGTACTAATGTTAATTATAATTTTTTTTCTTCATTAAAAAATAAAAAAACATAAAAAGTTCCATTATGTTATCAAGTTCCTTGAGAAAATATTTGATTATTATTTTATTTCGTTTATGTTAAAAAAATTCACTGTAATTAATTATTTTTCTTTGTGTATATCAAATTTCTTTGACTATAATTATTCTAAGAATCTTTGGTTTGTAGTTTTTAAAAAAGAGTACTAATTTTTCAAGAATTATTATTTTACTTTATTTATATCAAAATTGGACCTATTTGGTAATTATTTTATTTTCAATTTTCAATTTATATTTACAAAAATTTTAAAAACTGTCATAAAAATTTGTTTGATAATTTTTTTTAGTTTATAAATAGTTGTCACAGTTTGTAAATTGGAGGAAAAAACATAAACTCAAAAAATGAGTTTACGTTGGTTTTTAAACAAAAATTTAAAAATTTAACGAACAAATTTTTTTTCAATTAATTTTTTTTCAAATAATAATTATTTTTAATTAATTTTTTAATTAATTTTTTTAATCATAATGTGTATGATCCTATTGTCATAAAAAATAACTATAAATATTTTAGGTGTGAACAAATATATTTTTAAAAATTTTCAAACATTTTGTTCAAACTAAATACGTTTGTAGTTTATGTTTTTCTAAAAATAAACTAAAATCAATTTATAAAATTTTTATAAACATGAATCAAAGTGTAAATGTTACCAAATGTTACCTAAACATTTTTTATCTGTTTTTTAATGAGTTTGTGATGTATAATTATTTTTTATAATTAAAAAAAATAATATTTTTTAAAAATTTGTACATACATTGCTGTGTCCGGCAGCTAATTACAAATAAGGTGTAAAGTAGAGGCATGGTGTCCCTTTTAGCCGCAAGTGATATGGACATTTTAACCCCGCTTTTTTTTCTCAGAAAAGTTGAAATCTCTTTTCTTTAGCTCACCCAAAGAATGCAGAAGAAGAAATGGTTTTTGTTTTAAAAAATGTTATAAGTTTTAAATTTTTTATTAAATAAATAATCAAATATCTTACATATATATAGAATCTACAATATAAAATATTTGATCATTTATTTAGTATATTTTTATTTTTTCTTTATGTATACACAAAGCGTTACACATATGCATATACAATGGTAAAAGAGCCAATTTCAACATTTTAATGGGGTTTTTGGATTGCTTGAGAGAGAGAGAGAGAGAGAGAGAGAGAGAGAGAGAGAGTGGTCCATACTCTCCATGCTCCGTAGCTACTCTCATATCAACATTCCAAATTCATATATATATATATATGCATATATTCTGTACCTGTATGTATGTGCATCGAAGATAACATTTTCACAGGGAGATAGAAGATAGATTAATACTGCCAAACAGTACCCCCGATCACAGGACGAGGCTGACATCAAAAAAATCCTCTGTATTCCTCTCTCTTCTTGTGATGATAAATTTCTCAGTGTTTGACATTGCATTTAGAATCAATCAGTTGAATCTTCACCGTTGATTCTGCCTGATCATGGATCAACTTTACGGACTCAACGTTGAGGATTGCAAGGAAATGCCTACACCCCACCTCTCCTGTGCTTGCTCTATTCATGACATTTTCGCTTTTCAACGGCCTTTAGATAAGCAGTTTTTTTTCCAATAATACTCGTGTAAATCAAAGTATTATATTACAGTAAGAAAAAATATCAGAATCATACCTTGTAGCGAAGAATCTCGTAGGTAAATCACATGCTTCCAAAATCTGAACAACGAATCCAGCAGTGGAGTGATACTACAAAATTAGTATCATCTACACAAGTCGCAGTGTAAAATGACTTGATCGTTGTTTTATGGGAGAGAGTCAGAGAGAGAGTATGTGAAAAATAGTTATGGGTAAAAACCACATAACGTATATCTGATATACGTATCTCATAGATTAACCATATAATCTGATATATAACCACATATATCTCAATCTATCCATCTATCCATATTTATTGATATGATAGATATAGATATCCTGAATGATTATCCAAATAAGTTTTGAATTCAAATTCAAACTTATATGGATAAGGTTCAAAAGGTTCAGGTTCAAAGGGTCATGCCATATGGGCGCCCAATTTCTAACATCTCCCACTCGCACATGAGTTGGCATGATATTGCCACATCTCTTATCTCAATCTCCCCAAAAAAGAACAATCTCATACTAGCCAATGCACCGTGCGACTGCTGAGAACACCTGCATGTGGGAGCTCTATACTAGAAACTCAAAATGAGCCAACATAGAGACATCAATCCAAAAAGAACAGAAATAGTGTCTCATATACCCCAGACCCATCTAATTACACCTTATGGTATCACACATAATTTGGTTTGATTTCTTGTTTTCAATATTTCGATTAAATATGTATTTCTGTTAATCATGTTTTATGTTTCATGCTCTAGAATGTAATTTATCAAACATGGATTTATTTGATGTTCTATTATTTAATTTAATAAATTATAAATCTATTTATCTTGTTTCATTACACAATTTTGATAACAATGGATACTTGGTTGATCTTAATTTGTCAATGTATCTTGAGATGTTTATATAAAGGATTAATGTATCTCAACTTGTTATGATATTTGCTTCTCCTGTCCCTTTCCTAAATCATGTTTTGATTTTTTTAAATAAAGGAAAAAGAATTGCATAGAGCGGTTATGAAGGGGAAGGTATTAGTCTAGTCGCTTTCTAGCGCCTAACCTAAATTCTTTATTTGCTAGCCTTCTAGGCACCAACTGAAATCTCTCATCTGGCTAATCATAACAGGCACAACATGGAAAGTGGGTACTAACATCCATGTTTGGTCCTTAACACGACCTCATCTTGGTTGTAACCAAGGCGACATGCATAGTGGATTATTTAAGCCTCTCTTGGCTCCAAATAAAAATAAATCACTAGTCTCATCCTTGCTCACTCCCAAGCGCCAAGGGCGATTGCTCGTGTGAATGAGCCAATCTTGCCTGTTGACATCATCATCTGCTAATCATTATGACACAAACCATAATAGTGTCAACATCCCATCATCCCAAAATAAGTGATCGATTTTAAAAAAAAAAAATTACCACAGCTTGCGCAATTATAGATTCCAAACATAAGCCTTATCAGCACCTCTTGCGATAAATATATACAACGGAATCCACCATGTGCGCCTCACATGAAGTAATTTAAGATCGCTACATCTTGCGCAATAACCTCTCTAAAGATATTTTGGTGACCAATTTGCGTTCATTCTTAATGCGCCCAACTAGCGCATTGAATCTTACAAGGAGCAAATTAATATACTACTAGTAAAGTATTTTATCCACAGTCTAATGAGCAAGGTCAATGTCTAAACAACTCAGTTGACCATTTACCAAAAAGATAATACTTATCATGCCGAATACGCCCACATAGCGTACTTTAGGCTCCCATAACAAAGAAAAGATCAAGGAATATAGGTCATCTGTTTCTCCCAAAGACAATCCGAGGATTCACTCAATAGCTAATGCTCTGACTTTTACCGATAGGTAAGTCAATGGGTTTGTAATTTTGCATCTAGAATCGTCCTAGGATATTCCTTATGTAAGTCATCGAAGACAAAACATGAATTCTCCCAAAGCAATCCCTAAGGATCGTACATCCGAGCATATAAATTACATCAGCCATGTCCATCATATCTAAAATAGAGGACTGCCCACCCTAGGTGGCGACAACCTTATAAATTCCTGGCTCATAATGACTAAGTAAGGAAAAAACTTCTTTTGGACCATTGATCATGCCTCAGTGGTCTTCATCGATCATCCTTAATGACACAACCTCGTGGGTAAATCACGTGCTTCCAAAATCTGA
>NW_021026167.1:62446-81019 GCF_004153795.1 Camellia sinensis
TTTAAACAAATAACAATTAATCATGCTATTCTAATTACAACATATTAGAAACTCTAAAAAAAATAATATGATGTATTTAATATTCAAATTATGCCATAACAGAATGTACATCATTCTGAAATTTTCTGAAATTTTTTGGTATTTTCTGAAATTTTAAATGACTAATAAACACACATAAAATTAGAAATAAATATTTCAGAATCTGGTAAAATGCAATAACCATATCAGTAAATAGTAAACTACAACAATAATCTACAATAAAAAATTCAACCCCAGAAACTTAATCATGCAATACCAGATGCAATTTAAAGTAAAATGTGCCAATACAAATGACCTTCTATGGCTTTCCTACTTACTTGTGCGCACCCATTGCGAACAAAGTTACACATTCACATGAGAGCAGGATGTCATAAGTGAGTGGGCCCGAGAAGGCCTACTCAAACCATCGTGTCATCATCTCATTAATGTGATTAAGTATAATAAGCCACTGGTTCATGACCAATGTCATAAACTAATTCCAATCATCTTAATGTGTGAGTTCTCGAAGACAAGTTTTAAAGGTTTAGGCCCAACTAGGTAATGACTCACGGTTAATTCATATTCACTAGATCATAAAAGGATGTCATGGAGATATCAAGTGCGCCTAAGTTGCAAATTTAACTAGGAAGTGCTAATCCCCTGTACCTTCAAGTCAATTTTATTCTCCATACACTTTACTGCATCTAGTTGAAAGATGACGATACTTCTCTTGCCATATCTATTTCTCGCTCCATAGTTACTTGCAATTAATTCTACTATCCACAAGAAGGAGAGAATAAGCTATCAACTATGACAGCTCCAAAGTAACTTAAACGCGAATTAGGCTAAAGAGTCTAATTCAACACAATGCTCTCACAAGCGATGCGTCAAATTCTTAGAGTCATAACAACCTTGTCGGCCTTGACCTTTTTATCACTATGCCGCAACGTTTGCGCTTAGTGTTAAACGTTATTCAAAAACGTTAGCCTAGCTAAGGAATTATACAAAGAAGCCCCTTCCCATGTCTCACACTCAAGTGTGGAAACAGTAAGTGTCCAGACTTAGACAAGTTGGCAATGCTAATAGATTTTACAGTTTCTAAGCGTTAATCTTTTCACTTAGTGTTAATAGATTTTGCAGCTTCTAAGCGCTAATCGTTTAACTTCACGTGATATTTCAATGCACACTATTATAGTGCATGAAATTTTGCTCTATCCACTCCTAATAATTAGGTAGAGAGCAAAATACTGCTCATACTGGCTATTCGTCTTACACTTAATGACTAATTTATTTAAGCCCGCATTTCTTGGATGACGTGACTCTTGAATGTTACTTCATCTAATGATGTAACATTATTTACAAGTCAAATTACAAAGTCAATCCGCGCAGCCCAATAGTCAAGATCATATACAGATCTATTGAGGGCTTACTAATTTCAAAACTCCAAAATCGCCTACCAAAACTACGTAGCGTGCCCGCTAACCATAGCGCACACATTAGTTTTTATTATGCCAAACAAGGCAACAAAATCACGGCGACTTTGAGTCATGTTCCTTACTTTGCCTCAATTAAGACTCGACCTAAAGTCTCCAAGACTTTTGCTCATCTAAAGAATGGGATTACATTGTTCACATTTGAACATCTTTACTAAGTCTAGGTAATTAACTTCCATAAGCTAAGTCAATTTAGAGAGAAATTCATATTGGGATTAATTTGATTAGCATAATATAATTTTGCCACAAAAATCTAAATTAAATAGTGACAATATTACACAAGTCGTAAGATCGAAAATCCGCTATACTTGTAATCATCTCTTGCGCCACAGGTGACAATTATCAAAAATTTAATTTAATTTAATTTATACGCAAAATATTGGTTTTCGGGAGTTAATCTACAAAGATTTCTCTCAACCGAATAACCTCCCACTGACTATGGCATGTCTAAAAGCATGATAAAATATTCTAATTCCATACAATAGCATCATAATGTAGATTTACAATCAACTCATGCTATGTTACATTTAATAATGGAATTAAAATAAAAAAATAATTAATCATGTTATTCTAATTACAACATATGCAAAAAATAACAATATGCTGTATTTAATATTCAGATTATGCCATAACAGAAAGTATATCATTCTGAAATTTTTTGAAATTTTCCTGAATTTTTCTAGAATTTTAAATAACTAATAAACACACATAAAATTAGAAATAAATATTCCAGAATTTGTTAAAATGCAATAACCATACCAGTAAATAGTAAACCACAACAATAGTCTACAATAAAAAATTCAGCCTCAGAAACTTAATCATGCAACACCAGATGCATTTTAAAGCAAAAATAATGAATTATTATTTCAGGAAAAATATTTTTTATTTTCATAACAACTTATATGATGGGACTTTATCATAGGAAAAAAATCATAGGACCAAATGGGATACAAATGCATGAAATAGGATTTTTTTTTTTTTTAAATATATATATACTTGTATGATTTTTAAAAGGATTAATTACATAAAAATAACTTACTTACTAGTAGATATTCGTTATTTATGAATGCGTACATATTGAGTCTCTCAACCATTGAAATCCTACGTATACATCTTTTTTGGAGCGGTAAAAGTGATACATTTTGATAGTTGAGGGGAGACAAAATGTATATATAGTTCATAAATGATGGGGATAAATTGATATTCATTGATAGCTACGGGGATCTTAATGTAATTAACCCTTTTTTAAAATTGAAGAATCAATATAGGTAAAGTGATATTCACTTCTATCTGAGTAGTTTTTTTTTTTTTTATGTAATTAACTCAAAAATTAAACAAGCCGCCAAAAACATTTGAAAAGAAAAGAGCTCTTATTTTGTATGTTGTTTACTTTTATTTTAATATAACTTTTTTATAAATTTTTTTAATCCAAATAATACCAAAGCCATGCTTAATTAAGAGCAATAGGGTCACATGCACATAATTACAAATATCAAAAAAAGGATGTAATTGTGTGATTTAAATTTCTTTTATGTATAATCTATATAAAACTCAAGATAAATTTAGAAATAATGGTGATAAGTTCATTTCTATGGGGGATATGATATTTGGTCCAATGATTGATCTTTTATGGAGATAAGGGCATGGTTAATGAAACTATTTCGCAAAAAAAAAACAACAAAAAGGAAAATTATTATTTTGAAGGAAATTTTTTTTTTTCTATTTTTATACATTGCCGTTACATCATTGTTGAATTGTCGAAAACCAATAGCTGGACCACTGCTGTCGACTAAAAGGTTGGCGGTGATGATGGCCGTAGGCGACGACTGGTGGTGATAGTGATATGGACAAATAAACAAATTAAGTGGACAAATTGATAACACATAGACAAATAGGGAATAGAACGTGGACATAGATAAGGAATGTGATAGACATAGAAGTAAGAATAATATGGTCTTTTCAAATTATTTTGTTCTTTTGGCCCCAAAAAAACAAACTTCAAGCTATTGCCACAAAAGTTTTTTTAATTAAATTTATGAGCCGAGTGCCCTAAATTTTAATCACACATTATATATATATATATATATATATTTTTTTTTTTTTTTTCTTCTCTCTCCTCCCTCTCTCTCACAAAAGTGCTGCTCGGGATGTTGGGGTCTGATGCATAACCCGGTAGGGGGGGTTCAGAATCTTGAACCGTTTCAAACTCACAGGGTGGTTAATTAGCTAAAAAAATAAAAAAAAAATTATTAGAAAATAGTTTAGATTTTTAAAAAATTTCATAATTCTTCTCACAATGATATATCAGGATAGGTGTCAATTTTTGATTTGTTATTCAGACCACTAATCCTTTACCACATTATTGTTAATGAATTTGGAAAGAGTAGTGCTATATAAACAAACATTCCTTACAAACTGATGTGTCACCTAGAATATTAGTAAGTTAGGCCTCATTTCACATTCTAAAGTTGTATCAATCCATGCCACTTCAATTTGTAAGAAAAGTTTGTAAATTTTTTTTTATTTGTATAACATTTTCCATTTGGGAATTAAATATGTAGGTCTCTAGTATTACCTCAAAATTATTATAAATTGTTACATTATTCCTTCTGTTTTTTTGTATTTCTTTTTTAAAAAATCAAAAAATTAATTAAAACAATCAATTTCTAAACGGGGCTTGACCACAACGCTAGGTAAACATATTGACGATTAAACTGTTGCCATGTTGGGATCAAAAAGGAAAATGTTTGATAACTCAAATTTTTGTAGCTCAAATAGCTCATCAAAACGACGTCATTTTACACTCAAAATCTGTCAAAACGACGTCGTTTTGAGTGATTTGAGCCATTTGTATCACAAAATTTTGAACTACCTAGCATTGTTGAATCAAAAATTTGAATGGGATTTGAAAAGGTAGAAAAGAAAAAACATAAAAGACATGTAAATAAAATGTAAGTTAAATTCTAAGGAAACTATAATTCAGTGTCTTTTGAAAAATTATTTTAAAAATTTTAAAATTTTAATTATTAATGTTTAAAAAATTTACTATTGATATGTAATTTTTTTCTAAATTGGCGGTGAATTGAAATTTTTTTCTCTATTTTTCTTGCATTTTCCTTTCGCATTGCCAATCTATAACAAATTTCATGGTTCAAACGCAACTTTAAACTTCATTTTAGCCATGATTTAAAAACTATTTTATTGGTTTATATATATATATATATATATAATTTATTTAATAATCTTGTTTCTCTCCAAAAAAAAAAAAAAAAAAAAATCTACTTATATTATATTAAAAACATTGGGAAAATAAAAAAAAATTAAAAATAAGCTAAATAAATTAATTTTTTGCGTGGCAGCCCAACGGCCAACTCTATCCCATGAGATATTGGAAGATTGGTAAAAAGTCAGTTTTTTGACTTTTTAATTTTTTTATCCCATGAGATATTGGAAGATTGGTAAAAAGTTAGTTTTTTGACTTTTTAATTTTTTTGGTTTAAAAAAATTAATTTTTTTATCTAAAATAATCTAATTTTTTGTAAAAAAAGTCAAAAAGTCAACTTTTTACCAATTTTTCAAAACACCACTAAGGATTCATTTGAGATCTGAGTTATTTTTTTGATTTTTTAGTTTGGAATTAAAAAGTTTTATTTAAGTTGAATTTTTTTACTTTTGTATGAATAAAATAAAATCAATTATGATTTAAATGTGACATTTTATTTTATTATTTTTTAACTTATTTTATTTTTTAATAACTCTTTTAAGGGCAAATTACATATACACCCCTCGAGGTTTGGCTAAATTACAGATGCCCCTTGAGGTTTGAGAAATTACGAATTCCCCCTTGAATGCTATATTTGCATAAGAAATTAGGGGGTAATTTGTTATGAAATATAAACCTCAGGGGGCAAATTGTTATGAAAATACAAACCTCAGGGGGCGGGATGTAATTTTCGAAACCTCAGGGGTATCTGTAATTTAGTCAAACCTCGAGGGGTGTATATGTAATTTGCCCCTCTTTTTTTTTAAACCCTAAAACCAACCTGCCAAACGGGGCTAAGCTGTGCGCTATTTTTTTGTTTTTTTTTTTTTTGGGTTGTGTGCTAATTTAAGGGACAAATGAACAACTTATTGAAAAAAAAAAGAAAAAAAGGAAAATGAGTAGAGCACTAATTAGTGCTCCCACTAATGATGTGATAGTAGGTCCTACTATAAATAATTTGATGTTTTAATTTTGGTGTTGTATTTTTTTTTATTGAGTGCCATGTCATTAGTGATCTTTTTAGAATTCTAAAATTAGTGGTCTCTATCATTGTTGGAAAAAAAAATCGTATATTCTTCTAATGTTAAAAAACCATATGTTCTATTAATCAAATATGCTTAGCCCCCATTTGACAAGATAATTGGTATTAATTTAGTCAATTAAAAGATAAAATAGTTAAAAAAATTAATAAGACAAAAATATTATATCTAAATTATAACTATTTTACTTTTTCTCTTGTAAAATTTTTAAAAAAAATCAAAATATGTCTATCTCTAAACCCCATGAAATATGTAATGGGAAATCTACCAATGAATTACTCCCACCATTCCAAAATATTAATCTTTTTTAAAAATTAAGGACAAAAATAAATTGATTTTTTTATTTTAACTTTCTTTTGAATTCATATAAGAAAAATATAATGATTAATGATTTTTTTATCAAATTTGTTTAGTCCAAATTTGTCCAAATGAGACTCCCATGCAGAAGTCTCTTCCTGAGAAGAAACTCGTTTGGACTATACAAATTTGATGAATGTAGCAATGCTAAAATCTAATTATGACAATTATATTTCCAAAAAAAGTCAGAGAATAATTTTGAAAAATTAATATTTTTAAAATATAATAATTATATTACTAAAAAAATTAAACAAAATATTTTAAGATGGATGGAATATATTTTTCTTCTTAAACGAAGACATCATTAAATTCTATTAGGGTGTGTTTGTTTGGATAGACTGGATAAGGGGAGATTGGAATCCACCGGACTGAGATACATTGTTCTCAGACTATTTGGTTGGACTGGATTTGCATCCTATGTTTGTTTAGTCATGGGATTAGATGTCTGGATTAGACTATTTTATTAAATCTTATACTTGTTTAGAATATTATGAAGAAAGATAAATACTCAAATAACTATTTTATCATTTTCAGTTATTTACTAAGTAATAGCAATATTAAACATATATTTAATATTTTAATTATTTTTAGCTAGATTAATAAAAATTTATTTTATTTTATTTTTTTTACAATTAAATAAATTTATTTTTAAAAAATTAAATAAATTAAATATCAATAAAAATATATGTTATTTTTTAATTAAAATTTTAAATAAATTTATTTTAAAAATAATAATAATTAAATAATGAAATTAAATAAAATATAAACAAAATTTTAAAATAAAACATCAATAAAATATCTATAAAAAATTATTTTAAAAAATTAAATAAATAAAACATTAATAAAAATTAACTAAAATTATTTTATTTTTATATTGAAACATTTAAATTATATTAAATATAATACATAATTAAATAGTAGAGTGTCAAAATAATCATTTTATCCCTTAATCTCATATTTCCTTTTCTCCCATTTGTGTCACACCCCCTCACGAGACACAATAGTCTTAGGTCTGTTTGGAAAGAAAATTTGTGGCTAAAATAGTCATAAAAAACAAAATAGGCTATTTTAGTCATAACAAACAAAACATCACATCCAACTCATAATCATTACACTCTTCTCTCACAAAAAAAATTAAAAAAGTTAAAAAGTCAAAAAATCCTTCCAAAACCAAACTTTTTAGCCTAGGCTAAAATAGCTAAAAAAATTAAAAAGTCAAAAAATCAATCCACTTTCCAAATCTACCCTTAACATATTTAAGACTAATGATCCGAAACAATAATTTTAAACCAAATAATGAATTATTAATCACGTAACTATTAATCCAATCTCCACCTTAATACATTGTGCAACTGGATCAGTATAATCTAAACAGGATTTTATGTTACTTTATTGAGGAAAGTAAAATTTAAGAAATCTGTTCTCAAGGATTGGTTTGGAAAGTGAGTTGATTTTTTGACTTTTTTAATTTGGGTTAAAAAATTTGATTTAGAAAAAAAAATTTTGATTTTTTAATTTTTTTGACTTTTTTATGAAAAAAGAGTAGTAATTATAGATTGAATATGATATTTTTTTTATTGTGATTAAAATAATTTATTTTATCTTTTATAACTATTGTAACCACAAATTTTCTTCCCAAACGGAGTCATATAAATCTGTCCCGTTACGGAAATGCAAATGATATTAAGCATTAATAAATAAATTTTTTATAAAAATAGGTAAGTTACATTAAAAGTCTACACTCTCTCCGCTAATCAGTTACATGACTACAAACCTAACGCGCACCAACCACGAATATACAACCGCAACTAAACCGACTCAATTCCAACCGGGTTCAACCTCTTCCGGTTCTCTTCCTAATCTATTTCCTAACTAAACCCGTCTTCAAAAACTTTGGACCGGCGGAGCGAACCCTCCTCCGTCTTCCACCTCCTTCTTCCGCCGCATTTCCAACACTTTCCGGTGGTTGTTGGAGTGGACCTCGCTTGAGAACGTCGGGCTGCAAGCGGGGCGGTACTCGGGTAACAGCCGACCCGATTTGTATCGGACCCCGCAGGCGTTGCAGAGTGTTTTGGCACCGAGTGGACCGGCTCGCCACTGGGGGGTTTTCTGGACGAGGCAATGGCTGCACCGCCGCGGCTGCTGGGACCCGCCGCCGGTTTCCTGTTTTCTCTTCTGCCTCTTGGCCGGCGGCGGTAGTTGGCCGAGGAGTGACTCGGCGGTTTGAACCGGGCTGGTGTAGATGAGCCAAGCGTTGTTGAGAGGCGAGGTCGAAGAGGTAGAAGAGGAAGAGGAATTGGAAGACGATGACTCGGTCAGGGAACGAGACCCCAGTGACCAAACTCGGCCGCCGGTTCTCGCCCGCTTGCTTCTCGCCTTCGTCTGAACCGGAGTGGTGAAGAAGGCCTTGGTTGGCACCGGAATTTCCGGCGGTTCGGACCGGTTTTCCTCATGGTTCTCCGGCAATTTTTCGGCGAGGGAATACTCCGAGAAGGAATCATCCACAAAATGAGACAGCCATTCCAGGCCCTCCAAATCATCCGCCTGTAATCTCAGTCACACCCAACACAAAACCCTTCAATAAAAACAGTATTTAGAGAGAGAGAGGGAGGAGAGAGAGAGAGAGAGGGAGGGAGAAGGGGGATTTACAGGAACGCTGAGTTCGCTACAAGGAACGGACCCAAAATCGTCAATGGCGGAGAAACTGCTTCTGCAAAGATCAGAGTCCTTCTCTTTGTTTATTGCTTGTTGCTCTTTGTCAACAGAGAGAGAACAGGGTTTGGTTTCTTCTTCATGGTCTGGTTCGTCTTCTGCTTGGAAAAACCCATCTTCGATACCTCCTTTAGAGAAGTCAAGGAAGTCCTCCACCAAAAAATCGTCCCCTGAGACGCCGCTTTGACCATTAACCGCACACAAGTCGTCCAAAATCGCATGATGTTGGGTCCTTTTCGCCGCCATGTCCGGCCTAAAACATCCTTTCAACGCCCCTTCAACATGCTCCATCCCTTGTTCAACCTAAAACCACAAAAACCCAGAAGAACCCATTACACATGCTATCCAACTAACAATCTTAAAAAAAAAAAAAAAACAAAACAAATTACAGAGAAATTACCTGAATAGGAGGAGAGATGGTGGTGGTGGTTGAAGCAGAAGGAGGAGGAGAGGGTATAGAAGAGGTGGTAAAAGGGTTGAATGGGAAGAAAAAGGGATGGTGAGTTCGGTAAAGCATTGAATGAGAGGGAGGCTTTAAGCGTTCTTCTGTCCAAGTACTGTCTAAAAAGTGCCTGTTTCTCCTTCTTCTTTTTATCTCTCAATAATCTCTCTCTATTTATTATTTCACTTACTCTCTCTCCTCTTGTTGGTGTGTATACGTTACTGTAAATTCATCGATCTGTAACGGCACTTCTTAATATATTTTCCTATTTCTGAAATTACAAAGACAGACATTGTTGAAGGACGACCTGACTTTTATGGGTCATGGGTTAGAGAAGAAACAGCCAGGCCATTGCCATGACATGTCGGACCAAAATTAATTATGTATTCTTAGATTTTTTTACTTTTCTTAGTTTTGAATTTGAATTGTGTTTTTTTTTTTTTCAAATAAAAATGGCTGGGAAATTTGAATTAATAAATAATCCTGTGTTAGACTTTTTTGGGGGGGAGTAGTAGTCCGGCCCACCACCAAAAACCAACTTTGAGTGAATGTGATATTACCCACGAAACCGCCAAACTTTGTTTTATGTGATTTTAATTTTCCTATCCACCTTTACTTTACTTCTTTTATAAGAGTTAGCTTTTGACTAATATTACGTGATTTGAGATTTCATGTATTTTGATAAAATATTCAAATTTTAAATTTAGTCCTTGTTTGGCATTAGTTAAATGAGTATTTTTTTTGTTAAAATAGTTACAAAAAGGCAGAATAAATCTTTTAATCTAATAAAACAAAATGTTACATTCAAATCATAATTATTTTATTTTCTCTTACAAAAGTCAAAAAATTTATCCCAAATAAGACTTTTTAACCCTAGGCAAAAATATTTAAAAAATCAACCCACATCCCAAACGACCCTTAAATGTTATGTGATTTGAATCGTACTTTTAATTAATTTAATTTATATATTTTATATTTTTAATACTCCTTTCGTTTCAAAACTTTTTTTAAGTATTAATATTAGTTTCTTTTTTAATAATTTTAAAGTGTAATAATTGTATTATTAAAAAAAATTAAATTTTTCAAAAGAAATTAAGGTTATGTTTGGTTTGTCTTTGGAATTATGATTCTAAAGGCAAAATTTTCAAATTACTTTTCAAAATTCATAACTAAGTACACAACTCAAAATTCCTCAAAACTCAATTTAAAAATTAATTTTAAAACTCATAATCAAACACACAACTCAAAATTTAATTCAAAATTTTTTTGAAAACTCAAAATCAAACTCTTTTTAAAACTCTATTTTAAAAGAAAAAATTCAAAAAAATATTTTATTTTGTTTTATAAAATTATTTTTAGAATCATGATTTAAATGTAAATCGTATTTTGAGTTGTGAGTTTTGAATTGAGTTTTCAAAAGAAAAAATTTGTTTCGTTATAAGTTTTGAAAAGAGTTTTGAGTTGTACCTTGAAAAATTTTGGATTTATTTTTTTTAAATATTTAAAAATTTTCTTAATTTTATTTTTTTAGGGTAAATATTTTACATTTTAAATATTTATTTATTTATTTTAATGTGCACTATATTTCATACATTTATGTGTTGTATTTTTTTTTAAATATTAAAAAAATTATTTTTTTATTTTTTGTTTTAAATAGTTTATTTTATTTTATTTTATAAATATATTTTTAAATAGTTTAATTTTATTTGGTTATGTGTTTGGTTATGATTTGAGTGTAGAGTTTTGAAAGTAGTGTGGAGTTTCGAGTTATATGTTTGATTATGAGTTTTGAAAATAATTTTTAAATTAAGTAAGTTTAAAATATTAAAATTAAAAATTAAAATATTTACAAAATAAAATAAAATGTTTAAAATTTAAAAATATTTAAATAAAATTTATATAATTAAATAAATAAAAATTTTCTTAAACATTTTTTAATATTTAAAAAAAATAAATCCAAAAAATTTAAAATATAACTCAAAACTCTTTTCAAAATTCAAAAACTCCTTTCAATACACTTTTCAAAACTCTTTTCAAAATTCATAATCAAACAAATTTTCTCTTTTCAAAACTTAACTCACAATTCCACACTCAAATCACAACTCCAAAAAGAGAATCACAATTCCAAAACTAAACCAAACGCTACCTAATATTTTAAGAAAGATGGAGTATTTTTTTTTTAAACCAGGGTTTCTCTCAAAATTTCAATTCGACCCCGCTACGTAGCTCGAAAGAGTTTGGCTCGACACCAAAACGACGTCGTTTTGGTGTCTTTTTTCTTTTTTTTCTTTTTTTTCCTGTGTTTTTGTTGCAAAAGGAAGAAGAAGAAGAAGGGTGGAGAAGAAGAGAAGGAGAAGAGAAGGAAGGAGGAGGAGGAAGAAGGAGGACTGGAGGGGGCATAATCACAGGGGTAGGAGGAGGCGGAGGCGGGGCCGGAGGCGACGGCGGTAGTGCTGCGACAATCGGCGGCGGCAAGGCAACGACGGTGGTGTTGCGACGATCTCCTCTCCTCCTCTCTCTTTCTCCCTCTTTCCTCCTCTTTCTCTTCTCCTCTCTTCTTCCTCTCTTCTCTCTCTCTTTCTCCTCTGTCTCTGTCTTTGAATTCGAATTCGAGCCAAAATCGAGCCACTTTTTTCGAGCTACCAGTCATTTTCGATTTCAATTATAGTTTGGATTGTCCAATTGAGTCTATAAGTCTCAGGCCAAACTTTGATAAATTAATTTATTTATTTTGTGAGCCCTATATCTATAGATTATTTATGATTAAAATCATATTGATTTATCAATTATAGTCGTGTTTTTTTGCAGAAAAAATAGAAAATAAAAATAATTTTGAAAATAAATAATCTATTTTTAAAAACAAATATAATTAGATTTTTTTTATAAATAATTTATAAATTTACAAAATAAATAAATTAAATTATTAAAATCAGACCCGTGATAAGTCCACGGACTCAACTCAACAGCTCAATCCACAAATATAAATTGAAGAGAAGCACTACTTTATTACATGGTTTGCCCATTGTGGTTGTTCATCATTCCCGCTCTTGTCCTTTCTAATTTTCCTATCACCTTCTACGCTACTTTCAAGTTGTCAACAGCTCTACAATCCCATAAATTATACCTAAAAAATTTATTGTGTGATTTAGATTCACCTAAACCATAAACCTTACATACACTAAATGAATCTAGCCCACACATCATTATTTTAGGCAAAATTATGAGCTCACTTTCTGGGCTCCTATTTTTTCTTTTTTCATTTTTTTTTTTTTTGAGTAATCAAAATGCTTTGAACAGATGAAAAGATCGTGCTTTAATTTTCAAGTTTGATTTGTGTTTAGTATGCTAAAAGATTGTTGAGTTTAATTTTGTATTTCACCCGTTTCAAACTCATTTAAACTGAGCTCATTTGTTAAAAAAATAAGTTCGAGCAAAATTTTTAAACTTGTTTTCTAATCGAGTAGAGTGTTCAACAGACTCAAACTTAGGTGGAATAAATTAATAAAGATAATTATATATAAATTATTATCTAATTATATTATAATGCTATATGTATTGAATATATTGTATAAATGTATTCTATTTTTCTATTTATATTTAGTGTTTTGCAAATTAATATATTCCATTAATAAAATATATTAATAATATGAATAGTATCTTATATTTTATTCATAACTATATTTTTTTTCTATTAACATTCAAAGAGTGGCTTATTTATGTAATCGAGTTAATTCGAATTGAGTTCAAAATCTTCAAATACTTGACCAACCTTACTCAAACTTATTTATCATTTCTTACTTTTTTCCGTTTGTAATTATTTGTCGCCTAAACGGCCTGCGTGCGTGGAAAGTCCGGCATATATATGGTACATCACCAAGGATAAAACATAAAAACCTTACATGTCATTAGGAGATTAATAGTTTATTTGGATGAGATGATTTAGTAAGAAATTATAAGAAATGAATAGAAATAAAACTCTTTCTCATATTTAGTTTATAAATTTAAAAAGTAATTGTAAGAAAGATAATTCTCTTATTTTGTTTATTTTTATTTTTACAAATAAAGTAGTGAGATTTAATAAAAAAAATAAATTGATTGATTATAAAATCTTCATAATACTTGATAAATTTATATTTTGCTTGTTATCAGAAATTATATGAACTCAATAAGTAAAAAATGAGAAAAAGGCAAAATATATGACTGGAGGTATTTCTCGTATTGATTTCATATTATATATTTTGCATTTTTTTTATTGTAATATGATGACAAAAAAAAAATTCAATCTTATCTTTTATTTTCTCACTCAAATGAGAAATTATATTAATTTTTTTCCTCACATGTTATACCAAATAAATGGATATTGGGTCTATTTGATGCAACTTATTATACGTTAAAAGTTGATAATCAGACAACATAAGCTAAAAACATACATCTCTCAACTTTCAATAATTATTTTCTTTTATCTTATTCAAACTGTTTATACCTAGTAAGTAGTAAACAGAGGGTTGTTTCGAGAAGTTAATTAAAAACTAGCTTTTTAACTTTTAAAAAAAAATAGTGGAAAAAAATAGAGGTGATATGATCTAAATCCTCCGTTTGGGAAGTGGATTAGTTTTTTGACTTTTTGGTTATTTTAGCCTGGGCTATTTTAGCCTGGTTTGGGAAGAGCTTTTTGGCTTTTTGATTTTTTTGACTTTTTTTGTGAGAGAGGATTGTAATGATTATGGGTTGGATTTGATACTTTATTTTTTTGTGGCTAAAATAGCCTATTTTATTTGTTGTGGCTATTTTAGTCAAAAAAGCCTGGCTTTTTTCTTCCTAAACGGAGCCAAAATAGATTAAAAACTAAAATTTGGCTTAAACATCTTCCCAAAAGAGCCCAAAAACTACACCAAATAATATAGTGCCTGTGTTTGGCAAGTGGATTTGCAGGTTTTTTTGGCTATTTTAGCCACAAAAAACAAAATAAGCTATTTTAGCCATAACAAACAAAACATCACATCCAACCCATAATTATTACATTCTTCTTTCACAAAAAAACTCAAAAAAGTCAAAAAGCCAAAAAGCCCTTCCCAAACCAAGCTTTTAAGCCCAGGCTAAAATAACCCAAAAAGCCAAAAAGCCAACCCACTTCCCAAACGGAGGCAGTATAAACTCAAAATTTGTTAATAAGTTATAGGCTTCGCTTGGAAAATGGGTTGATTTTTTGACTTTTTAACTATTTTAGGCTCGGTTAAAAAGTTTTGTTTGGATTAAGCTTTTAACTTTTGTGGGAAAAAAAAAATGATTGTAGTTTAGATAAAACATTTTATTTTATTAACAGCCTATTTTATCTTTTAATAACTATTTTAACCTTTTAACCTCCCAACTTAATTTGCCAAACGACAACATAATCAGTACATTTAAATTGAAACAAACAGTCCTAGTAAGAAGTCTCTACAGATAAAAAATAAAAAAGTAAAAATTACTCAAATTAATAATCAACATCACTAGTCGTTGTATTTTTTTGTTCAATGTTAAAAAAAAAAAAAAAAAATTGTGTTTCAAAAATGTTTATATTTTTCGTGATTTTTTTTTCCCCTTACATTTGTATATTATTGAAAATTACGGTAGTGTCCTTGATGATGGTCAGGGTTGGGGACAAGGCATGCCTTGGAAGTAAAGAGAAAAAAAGAAGAAAAAAAAAGTGGGATAGGGACCAAGACAAACACTATAATTGGCCAGCTTTTGTCATCAAGCAGCCGAACTGAAATGATTCTTTCCCACCCTCCTCCACTTCACTTATACTTTCTTTGTGGTAAGGCTGGACTTTTTTGCCTTAAGCCAAGGACAACAAAGGGCAATCTAGGAGGTTTACATTATCTTTATTCCTACCATTGGGGAATTGTAACTGTTATGAAAATATTGTATATTTTTTATCTTATAAATTTATAATATTAGGTGTGGGGACATATTTTTTAGATAGTCCACGTGACCAAGGTCGTTAGCCGAGGTACCACGTGAGCAGATCATGTTTGTCGAGATATTTGGGACACTGCCGAAGTATTCTGCGGGGATACCGGAATCTGAGATATTTGGATAGAGGACTAAAGTCCTAGATGACATCAAACTATCTATTTGGATAGAAAACTAGAGTCATAGATTGGGAGAGGACTTCAGTTTACATAAAGATTAATTCTTGGAGAATTTATCTCAATCCTACTGGGAGTCCAAAATTAGCAGTAATCCAGAGTCCATTGAAGCAAGACTTTTATTGGGACTAGGTTTGTGTTAGCTATAAAAGGAAGGTACCCCCATAGGTCTAAGGTATGCTTTTTATGCTCTGTCTAGTGAGTTAAGCACTATTGGTTATTTTTTAGAGATATTTTACTGACTTAATCGTTGGAGTGCCCTCGGGTGGACGAATCACCGCGGGATTTTTATATTTCTGTGACAGGTTGTTCGGGCTTAATCTATTCGCCAGTGCTCTACAGTTGAGTTCCCCCTTTTGGTTGTGTGGTCGGAAATCAACACCCACAATTTGGCACCGTCTGTGAGAACTTAAGGAGAATAGATGGCCAACAACGAACAGGGAGAAAAGATTGGGGATGACATCCCTAGTGGGGGCAGTAAACTTGCCAATCTAAATGTGGAAGAAGAAAACCGTAATGAAGGAGCACGGGATCAGAATCTCGGGGAGAATAACATCGACCAAAAGGGAGACGCACCAAAGAAAGCAGCCGAGATAAGTACTACCGTAAAGCAACCTTCAGGTATGGAGGAACAAATGCCGAAGAAAATACGACAAAATTAAAAGACATGGCAAATAGGTTGACAGATCTACAAACAGTGGTCAATCTCATGATGCAAAACAACGTGATGCAGCCGACATCCCTTTTACAAGACATGCCGGCACCAGCAACCAAAACTGGTGCCTAGAAAACAAGATCTCCGCCTAAATGAGTAGGTTCGAGAAGACAAGAGCTCAACCCAAGTGAGCAAATCCCGGATCCCAGATCCTAGAAGACAAGATCTCGGCCTAGATGAGTAGGTCCGAGGAGACAAGAGCTCAGCCTAAGTGAGCAGATCCCAGATTCCAGATCCCGGATCCCAGATCCTAGAAGACAAGATCTCAGCCTAGAAGATTAAGTCCGAGAAGACAAGAGCTCAGCTTAAGTGAGCAGATCTCGGATTACAGTACTTGACGATGTTTCTAAGCGAAACATGATGAATAACTTAGACTTATTATATGACAGAGTTGAATTATACTTGGATATAATAGAGTTAAACTAAGTTGGCGATGTTTCTAAACGAAACATGACGAATAACTTAGACTTATTATATGGCAAAGTTGAATTACACTTGCATATAATAAAGTTGAAGTAAGTTGGCGATGTTTCTAAGCGAAACATGACGAATAATTTAGATTTATTATATGGCAGAGTTGAATTACACTTGCATATAATAGAGTTGAACTAAGTTGGCGATGTTTCTAAGCAAAACATGACGAATAACTTAGACTTAGTATATGATAGAGTTGAATTACACTTTTGCATATAATAGAGTTGAGCTAAGTTGGCGATGTTTCTAAGCAAAACATGACTAATAACTTAGACTCATTATATGGCAAAGTTGAATTATACTTGCATATAATAGAGTTGAACTAAGTTGGTGATGTTTCTAAGTGAAACATGACGAATAACTTAGACTTATTATATGGCCGAGTTGAATTACACTTGCATATAATAGAGTTGAACTAAGTTGGTGATGTTTCTAAGCTAAACATGACGAATAACTTAGACTTATTATATGGCAAAGTTGAATTACACTTGCATATAATAGAGTTGAACTAAGTTGGCGATGTTTCTAAGCGAAACAGGACGAATAACTTAGACTTATTTTATGGTAGAATTGAATTATATTTGCATATAATAGAGTTGAACTAAGTCAGCGATGTTTCTAAGCGAAACATAACGAATAACTTAGACTTATTATATGGCAGAATTGAATTATACTTGCATATAATAGAGCTGAACTAAGTTGGCGATGTTTCTAAGCGAAACATGACGAATAACTTAGACTCATTATATGGCAGAGTTGAATTACACTTGCATATAATAGAGTTGAACTAAGTTGGCGATGTTTCTAAGCGAAACATGACGAATAACTTAGACTTATTATATGGCAAAGTTGAATTATATTTGCATATAATAGAGTTGAACTAAGTTGGATTAACATGGACCAGTCATATCGGCAGAATCAGACACAGATTGGAACTAAGTGCATATCAGTCAGATTAACAAAGAGACCAAGGTTGGTAACCTCGGCCAGTCTTTGTTTGAATCTGACCTCGATGACAAGGTCAAAGTCACATGCTTAATGAGAACTCAAGTGGAACTTAAGTTCACATTAGAGGACAGAGGGCTGGAGAATGATGCTTGGCAGTTAGAATTTACAAGCTAAGATTGGTTTAACACTTGTTGAAATTTTAAGAAAAATTTACAAGTTGAAGTTAAGCCAATGTTATGTCAAAGGAAGATTGATTTAACACTTGTTGAAATTTTAAGACAAATTTACAAGTTGAATTTAAGCTGAGGTTATGTTAAAGGAAGTTGGTTTAACACTTGTTGAAATTCTAAGAAAAGTTTACAAGTTGAAGTTAACCCAAGGTTATGTTGAAATAATAG
Source organism: Camellia sinensis (assembly GCF_004153795.1). Taxonomy (NCBI): domain Eukaryota; kingdom Viridiplantae; phylum Streptophyta; class Magnoliopsida; order Ericales; family Theaceae; genus Camellia; species Camellia sinensis. Next base: position 80,437 of record NW_021026167.1, read on the forward strand.
AAGACAGAGGACTTGAGTAAAGTGGCAAGTTGTAAGTAACACTTATGAAAATATTATGATAAATATTTTCAAGTGTTAGGTCAAAGCCGAGATAAAACTGCTAGTGGGTATAGCCGAAGTATTCCGCACCGAGAAGATTACACAGTTAAGGTGTACATTGAAGACATGCAAAATATTCTAAGTATGAAAACATGCAAAGCATAGAAGAAAAATGGTAAGCATACATGATGAAAGCAATATTCAACACTTAGAAGAAAATAGAAGGCTTGCATTGAAAAGACAGCTTGTTCAAGTACATAAACAGGCACATCGGTTTGACAAAACAGATACTGTTCAAAACAGAGAAGAAAATTACAAAGAAAAAGGTACAATGGAAAGAAAAATTCCTAAGTACTAGGATCTTGTGCATTGATCTCAGACTATTCAACCTCAGCTGTTGGCATTGTTTCGGTCTCGGCAGACAACTGGGTAGACTTCTCAGTCGTGATTTCGGCATTGATTTCTAGAAGAGTCTGGTCAAGGCTATTTGCAACGGCAGTGATCTCGGTTTTAGAAGTGTCGGCCTTCTTTGGTGAGGTGCTCT
>NW_021026167.1:84014-153153 GCF_004153795.1 Camellia sinensis
GTTATTGACCGCAACTAAAAATAAAATTTTTAGTAGCATTTTTTTCCTATATTATATATATATATTTTTTTATCTTGACCCAAAAGCTTGATATATGGTTGACACTTATAAACCAACTTACAACACCTTTCAATTCAACATCAAGTACATCCATTTTTCATTTCAGTTTCCTTCACTTATACAGTTTCGATTCATAATTATGGTTCAGAACCTGGCCAAACAATTCAATGAGACTATAACACATATTAAAACACTTCCATACTTCACAATTCACATGAGAATATAACTCATATTAAAACACTTCCATACTTCAACACTTCTATATTTCAAGTGATACACAGATTTGCTGTATCAGTGGAGTCCATCCCCTATCTCCTCCCAAACAGGTTTGAGAGTCCATCCCCTATCTCCTCTCAAACCATGGAGTGCATCCGCTATCTCCTCCCAAACAATACACATATACAATGTATTTAAACACTTATTATCATATACATTGATCAATCAATATACACACTTGTTGTATTATTCTTCTCATACGAGGCATCCTCATCTACCTCTAAGTCGGTCCAATCCAATACATATGATGGATCCGGCTCGTATTTCCGAAGCATACTAACATGAAACACGTCATGCACTCCGGACAATTGCGGCGGCAAAGCTAAACGGTAGGCAACCTCACCAATCCTCTCAAGGATCTCGAAAGGGCCAATAAATCGAGGGGACAACTTCTCACTCTTACCAAACCTCATCAATCCCTGCCTAGGTGATATTTTCAAGAAAACATGATCACCCACCCCAAATACCAAAGGCCTCCTCCTATGGTCGGCATAACACTTTTGATGACTCTGGACTGTAACAAGTCTCTTACGGATAAGCTCAACTTTCTTCGTCATCTCCCGAACCAATTCCAGGTCCAACAAAGGTGCATCACCCACCTCGGCCCAACAAACTGGAGACCTACACGGTCGGCCATACAAGGCCTCAAACGGTGCCATACCAATACTCGATTGGAAACTGTTGTTGTAGGTAAACTCCACCAAGGGCAAGTGCCCTCTCCCACGACCCACTAAAGTCAAGGATACAGCCTCGAAGCAGATCCTCAAGGATCTGAATAGTACGTTCGGACTGCCCGTCAGTCTGAGGATGATAAGCCGTGCTAAAGGTCAACCTAGTGCCCAAGGCATTCTGTAAACTCTGCCACAACCTAGCAGTAAAACGTGGATCTCTATCTAAGACGATCGACACTGGGACCCTGTGCAATCTCACTATGTCCCGAATATACAAGTCGGCAAAATGATCTATCGAATCTCTCACGCGCATAGGGATAAAGTGCACCGACTTAGTCAATCGGTCTACAACCACCCAAATAGCATCACTATCCGATTGAGTCCTCAAAAGGCCTACAACGAAGTCCATAGTGACATGCTCCCACTTTCACTCGGCTATAGGCAAGGGTTGCAACAAACCCACTGGCCTCTGATGCTCGGCCTTCACTTGCTGACAAGTAAGGCACTTAGACACGAAAACTGCCACATCCTTCTTCATACCCCGCCACCAAAACTGACGACCCAAATCCCGATACATCTTAGTGCCTCCCGGATGCACCGCAAGGCGTGAATGATGAAACTCTCGGAGTACCTCCTCTCGGCAAGACTCCGGCACAAACAGACGGTCTCGGTATCTCACACTCAGGTCGGAACCTCCCGGATGCACCGCAAGGCGTGAATGGTGAAACTCTCGGAGTACCTCCTCTCGGCAAGACTCTGGCACAAACAAATGGTCTTGGTATCTCACACTCAGGTCAGGATACACAATCAAACCCTTCTCAACCTTCCCACTGGAGATCTTCTCCCAGAGGGATTCTACCTCAAGATCACCTCTCTGTGCCTCTAACACTCGATTCACAAGTGTAGGCTGCGCAACTACTGAAAACAAAGCCGCAGACTCAACAGATTCGCCCAGAAACAATTCAAACTCACCAAGTGCACCCAACATCTCCCACTCCCGGATGGCTATACAAGTTACATCACTAATGGATTTCCTGCTAAGGGCATCGGTCACAACATTGGCCTTTCCCAAATGATAATACAACTCGAAGTCGTAATCCTCAATAAATTCCATCTACCTCCTCTGCCTCAAGTTCAAGTCTTTCTGTGTAAACAGATACTTCAGACTCTTATGATCCGAGAACACCTCGAACCTCTCACTACACAGGTAATGCCTCCAAATCTTCAAGGCAAAAATCACAGCTGCTAACTCTAGGTCATGTGTAGGGTAATTCCTCTCGTGTATTTTCAACTGTCGCGAGCCATAGGCTACCACTTTCCCTTCTTGCATCAACACACAACCCGGACCCTCTCGTGAGACATCACAATAAACCGCTTAGCCCAAACCTCTCTCTGGAATAATCAAAACCGGAGCGGTGGTAAGTCTAACTTTCAGCTCTTGGAACGACTTTTCACAAGTCTCACTCCATACAAACTTGACCCATTTCCGCATTAATCTAGTCAATGGTGAAGCTAGCCTGGAGAAATTTTTCATAAATCGGTGGTAATACTCAGCTAATCCCAAAAAACAGCGGATCTCAAAAACACTCTTAAGCTGTGCCCAATCCTGCACTTTCTCAATCTTGGATGTATCAACAGACACCCCTTTTCCCGGAGACTACATGGCCTAAGAACTTAACCTCTGTTAGCCAAAACTCACACTTCCCAAACTTGGCATACAACCTATGGGCTCTAAGCAGCTCAAGTACCACTCTCAAGTGTTCCTCGTGCTCCTCTTCAGAAGGTGAATAAATCAGGATGTCGTCCACGAAAACGACTACAAAACGATCTAAGAATTCTCGGAATATCCGATTCATCAAATCCATAAACACTGTCGGTGCATTGGTGAGCCCAAAAGGCATCACCAGAAACTCGTAGTGACCATACCGCGTACGGAATGCCGTCTTCGGAACATCTTCCTTCTTGACCCTCAACTGATGGTAACCCAATCTCAAGTCAATCTTCGAGAAACAACGGGACCCTTTCAACTGGTCAAACAAATCATCAATACGGGGCATAGGGTACTTGTTCTTAACCGTAGCCCGATTCAATTATCGGTAATCAATACAAAGTTTCAAAGCCCCATCTTTCTTCTTAGCAAAGAGAGTCGGTGCTCCCCATGGCGAAGTACTAAGGCGAATAAAGCCCTTATCTAGCAATTTCTAGAGTTGAATCTTCAACTCACTCAACTCGGCTGGGGCAAAACGGTAAGGTGCCATGGAAATCGACACTGTGCCGGGAACTAAATCAATAGAAAACTCCACCTCTCGATGGGGTGGCAAACTAACAAGATCCTCTAGAAAGACGTCCGAGTACTCACAAACCACTCTCGGCAATACAGTCTGGGTCTCATCACACTTACTACTCATACAGTTAGCGAGAAGACAACTAAGCTCACTTCGCCCTCGCAGATTATACACTGGTGGCAAAACACTACCAACCCGGTCTCCCAAGAAGTGGAAACAATCCCCGCTCAAGGTACACACAGTAACCCGCTGGCGGTAGCAATCAATAACAGCCCGGTATGACGATAGCCAGTCCATACCCAAAATCACATCAAAACCCAACATAGCCATAACTACAAAAGAAAATGGAAGCCGGCGGTTAGCAACCTCAATATCACAACCTCTACACCCTGCTTCAAAATCAACTCACCCCCAACAGGTGATACAACACAAATAGGAGATGCTAACTACGCCAACTCCAACCCCAAAATAGATACAAATGTAGCAGATATAAAGGAATGGGCTACGCCCGTATCAATCAACACATTAGCAACCGAGTTGCAAAACAAAAAGGTACCTCTCACAACAGATGGAGCCGGTACAAGATCCTGCGCGGTAACAGCATACACACGCCCTGAAGGTCTCTAATCCACCTACTCACCTCTCGGAGCATAAGTTTGCTGTACAGACTGAGACGATGAGGCTCCGTGATTGGCCCTCGAAGCCTGAATTGACTGAGCTCGCTGATGACTCTGAGTCTGCCTCGAACCAGATGCACCAGATGTGCCACTCAACTGCGGGCAAAACCTCTTCAGGTGCCCCGCCTGACCACACTTGTAACAAGAAATCGGCTGACCTTTGCCCTGACTCTGGCTCTGAGGACCAGCCAAAGATGAAACTGCTCTCTGCCCTCCTCCCCTCTGCAGGCAAGCTGGAGACTTGTGACCCAGCTGACCACATTTGTAATAAGTAACGTCTCCCTAACTGTCTCTCCCAGAACCTGAACTCGGCACTGGAAAGGTAGACCTCACAAAAGCACTCTGCGACTGCTAAGGGTTAGAACCCCTCTGCCTCCTGCCATTCCCCTGGCCATCCTGACTCCTCTTGGAGCCCCTCAACCTCTCCTCCTCCTCGTGCATAATAATCTCCATATGGGCCGCAGCATCTACAAGACGTCCCAAATAGGAGATGCTAACTGCGCCAACTCCAACCCCAAAATAGATACAAATGCAGCAGATATAAAGGAATGGGCTACGCCCGTATCAATCAACACATTAGCAACCGAGTTGCAAAACAAAAAGGTACCTCTCACAATAGATGGAGCCGGTACAAGATCCTGCGCGGTAACAGCATACACACGCCTTGAAGGTCTCTAATCCACCTACTCACCTCTTAGGGCATAAGTCTGCTGTACAGACTAAGACGATAAGTCTCCCTGATTGGCCCTTGAGGCCTGAACTGACTGAGTTGGCTGATGGCTCTGAGTCTGCCTCGAACCAGATGCACCAAATGTGCCACTCAACTGCAGGAAAAACCTCTTCAGGTGCCCCGCCTAACCATACTGGTAACAAGAAATCGGCTAACCTCTGCCCTGACTCTGGCTTTGAGGACGAGCCGAAGATGAAGCTGCTCTCTGCCCTCCTCCCTTCTACGGGCAAGCTGGAGACTTGTGGCCCAGCTGACCACATTTGTAACAAGTAACGTCTCCCTGATTACCTCTCCCAGAACCTGAACTTGGCACTGGAAAGGTAGATCTCACAAAAGCACCCTGTGACTGCTAAGGGTTAGAACCCCTCTACCTCCTGCCATCCCCCTGGCCATCTTGACTCCTCTTGGAGACCCTCAACCTCTCCTCCTCCTTATGCATAATAATCTCCATGTGGGCCACAGCATCCACAAGGCGTCCATACTCCCGAGTCATGGACCCAACAACCCTAACCTTGAGTCCGTGCCTCAACTTCCTTTCGAACTCCAGACAATGGCATTCCTCAAACGCCACTAGCTCAGGTGCAAACCTAGACAAACTGGTAAATACGGCCTCAAACTCGGCCACTGGTGTACTTAGCTGCTTAAGCTGACAGAACTGATCCCTCAGCTTCTCCCTGACAACGGGAGACAGAAACTTCTCCTGAAAGGCATCCACGAAAGCCTCCCAAGTTCCTCCAATATGACCTCGCACGAACTTTCACCACTGACCCGCGTCTCCCTTCAACTGGAAAGACGCCAAAGTCACCTTCAAAGCCCCATCTTCGATGCCAAGCATCTTAAACGTCTTTGTCATCTGCTCAAGCCATTCATCAGCCTTAAGTGGCTCTTTCAGATCACCCACAAACTCGTCCGGATTCGACCGGAAGAACTCTCTCTTCAAAAAGGACGGCCCTACCTAAGTTACACGGGCCTGGACTTGATTCTCAACCCTGAGAATGTCCATGGATTCCCTCAATGCTCCTGTCATCTGGCAGGCTAAGACGCCCATGGCCTGCTGACCTACTGGCTCGGCCACATCGGCTTGACCAACACCCTCCTGTTGTGCCGAAATCTCATCCAGTATAGGCATCTCCTGCCTCCTAGGCCTACCTCGCCTACCACCACGTCCTCGTCCTGATATCCTAATAAAGGTAACGAAGATCATTAGCACATTCATAAATGTGCCGAAGCTACAACACTCGCGTCCTAATGCATTGGACAACAGTAATTCATTCCACGTAAGCACATAATCACATAAGCACTTATGAGTTTCATTTCCGGATAATGACAGTCCCGAGGCATTGTTAGAGTTCCAGTTAGAAACAGTATTGATCAGGTGCTTTTCCAACAGGACTCCCAGAAACCCAAGGATCCAATCAACATCCTAGAAACTAAATCCCATACCCATATAGTCATATAAACATGTTATCAAATAAACATATAACATCATGCATAAGTCTCTAACAAGCGAGACAAACCCATTGTGGTACTAACCACTTCCCGCGTACCCAAAGTATTCGAACTCGGTACGCTCTGATACCAATTGTAACGCTCTCAAAATAAACCCATTATTCATACATTCATGATAAAAGAAATTGATAATTCATTCAAGAGAATAAAGTGTACATCTATTTATCAGAGTATTTATCACAAAAGTATTACATGTTGACAACAAAAATATATGTCCTACGAGCTTACAACTTTTCAAGCCAACACTTGGTTACAAAGAAAAAGAAGAGTACTAACTCATACACATTAAACCCTCGGCTTGAATTTACATGTAATACACAAAAAGGTAAACAACAAAAAATGATCTTCAGCCTCTAAGCCTCCCAAGTTATGTCCTTGGAGGTGGCATATCACCTGAATCTGAAAATGATGTCTTATATAGGGTGAGCCAATGCCCAGTAGAGATATACTAAACCAAGAATGAGAAATAACTAAAACAATAGCATTTGATATATGGTTGACACTTATAAACCAACTTACAACACTTTTCAATTCAACATCAAATACACCCATTTTCATTTCAATTTCCTTCACTTATACAGTTTTGATTCATAATTATGGCTCAGAACCTGGCCAAACAATTCAATGAGACTATAACACATATTAAAACACTTCCATACTTCACAATTCACATGAGAATATAACTCATATTAAAACACTTCCATACTTCACAATTCACATGAGAATATAACTCATATTAAAACACTTCCATACTTCACAATTCACATGAGAATATAACTCATATTAAAACACTTCCATACTTCACAATTCACATGAGAATATAACTCATATTAAAACACTTCCATACTTCACAATTCACATGAGAATATAACTCATATTAAAACACTTCCATACTTCACAATTCACATGAGAATATAACTCATATTAAAACACTTCCATACTTCACAATTCACATGAGAATATAACTCATATTAAAACACTTCCATACTTCACAATTCACATGAGAATATAACTCATATTAAAACACTTCCATACTTCACAATTCACATGAGAATATAACTCATATTAAAACACTTCCATACTTCACAATTCACATGAGAATATAACTCATATTAAAACACTTCCATACTTCACAATTCACATGAGAATATAACTCATATTAAAACACTTCCATACTTCACAATTCACATGAGAATATAACTCATATTAAAACACTTCCATACTTCACAATTCACATGAGAATATAACTCATATTAAAACACTTCCATACTTCACAATTCACATGAGAATATAACTCATATTAAAACACTTCCATACTTCACAATTCACATGAGAATATAACTCATATTAAAACACTTCCATACTTCACAATTCACATGAGAATATAACTCATATTAAAACACTTCCATACTTCACAATTCACATGAGAATATAACTCATATTAAAACACTTCCATACTTCACAATTCACATGAGAATATAACTCATATTAAAACACTTCCATACTTCACAATTCACATGAGAATATAACTCATATTAAAACACTTCCATACTTCACAATTCACATGAGAATATAACTCATATTAAAACACTTCCATACTTCAACACTTCTATATTTCACGTGATACACAGATTTGCTGTATTAGTGGAGTCCATCCCCTATCTCCTCCCAAACAGGTTTGAGAGTCCATCCCCTATCTCCTTCCAAACAATACACATATACAATGTATTTAAACATTTATCATATACAATGATCAATCAATATACACATTTGCTGTATTATTCTAGCCGTCATATTCAATGACATATTCAATGTGATTAGTTTCAGTTTTCCCTAATCATCATATAATGTTTACAACAATCAAAACTATCCTCCACCGATAGCCCAAAGTAGTTATCTCTAAACAGATAATAAATTTATCAACAGATAAAGTATCGACATTTTCATAGGTGAGTGATTAAATTATCCAACTACACCATTTACTCCCACAATTTTTCAATTTCATGAATTTCACTTCAATTTCACATTTCCCCCAAATTAATTATTCAAATTAATTAGGGCATTTTTCCCTTTTTCCATTATTAACCCTAAGGTTCAATTTCATCAACTTAACAACAATAATCTCATTTTCCAAGGTCTCACATACACATGGAGTTTAATATTTGAAAACCCCCTTTTATAAATTACACATCAAACCTTAACTTTTCCCGAAATTACCCAACAATACCATCTAATCAAAATGACTAAAATTTATGTTAAAACTCATAGAGTGGAGTAGGTTATCCCTACCTCAAAAGAAGAGATCCAATGGAGAAGATGAAGAAAACCCAAGATACTCCAAATCCACAAATTTTCGGATTGAAATGTAGCCCACACCAAGCTCCACACTTTAAACAAAGGGACTAGGGTAGAAACACACTAGAACTAGATGGATTTGTAGAGAGAAGTGGTGATTTAGAGAGAGAGGCAGCCGTTCTAGGGTTTGAGAGAAAAAAGAGATGAAGAAGTGAAGAAGAAGAAGAAGCTGCTGTCAACTGATATATTCGAGGCTCGTTCGAGCGAAGGATTGGTCGCTCGAGCGACCAAACACAAAGAAACCTCGCTCGAGCCAACAATTCGAAGCTTCAGGTTTGCAATCCAGTAGCACGCTCGAGCGAAGAAACCCAAAACATACAGCTCGCTCGCTCGAGCCAAGAAATGCAACTCTCAAGTCCATAACCAGACGCAGACGCAAGCTCGAGCGCAAGACTTCTCGCTCGAGCCACCAGACACATCACCCAACTCTCACTCGAGCGAAGGAACCCTGGCTCGAGCGAAGGATCTAGAACACAAAGCTCACTCGAGTGACAAAAGCCTCGCTCGAGCGAAGAAGCAAAAATCTGGGCAGCAACTATTGGTTCAAACTCGTTACCAACCTGTAACAAACCTGCCCAACATATTCTAGAACTCATATACAAAGAATTAAAGGACGGAAATGAAACTTATACAACAACCAAAATCACGGAACCTAAGTCCGGAATACAATAAACAATGGAGGGAAAATCGGAATCGCAACACCTAACTTTTCAATTGTGACATGACTCTGAATTTTGAATCTTGTTCCAAATAAGGACAATTGAAGATATTATTGTTTAATTTCAGGGCAGGATCGTCAATTTGATAAAATATAAACTAATTTGAGAAAAATAAATATCAAAAAAAATATTTTTAAATATTTAAAAATTATTTCTACCCATTAAAGATAAAATTATGTAAAATTGATATATCTTTTAGACATTTATTTATTTGCTTATTTTACCAAATTAACTTTTATTATGTGATTAGATGATGATCATGTAATAGGTGATTGTTAGGTTTTTAATGTGTATTCGACATATTTAATACATGAAATGTCTTTAGTTTTGGATTTTTTGATTTAATGGATTGGTTTAATAATGATATCAAAGTTGTCGCAATATTTGATTTTTGAAAAAATAGAAACTAATTTAGTGAAAATAAAAATAACCACCCATTATATGATCATCATCCAAACATATAATAAAAATTAATTTGGTAGCAAAAAAAAAAAAAATCTAGAAGATATATCACTTTTACATAATTTTATCTTTTGTGGGGTAGAAATAATTTTTAAAAACTCAAAAATATTTTTTTGACATTTATTTTTATTAAATTAGTTTATATTTTATCAAATTGACAATTTTTCCCTTAAAATTAAGTAATGGTATCTTCAATTGTCATTATTTAGAACAAGATTCAAAATTCAGTATCAAATGTGTTACAATTGAAAAGTCAGGGACTAAAGTGACACAATCCCAAAACTATAGGTACCGTTAGTGTAATTCGTCCTCATTTTTTTTTCTTTCAATTTTGTTTCATGTTGCAGTGTAAATGTTCACATTGGTATGAATTTAGTTTTTCTAAAATTAGTTGTATGTTAATTGTAAATTGTAAACTGTAAACATTCACATTGTATTTTAATATGAGTTTTGTTTTTGAAATTTTTTTGAAAATTAGTTGTATTTTGTTTTTTTTTTTTTTACTATGCTTATTAACAATCATTTTTTGTTATCATTAAACAATCAAAATAGTCGATTTTTACTTTATTCAATTTTATTTTATATTTTTACGTTGCAATGTGAATGTTCACATTGGTATGAGTTTTTTTTTTTTTTAAAGGGTGAATTACACTAACGGTCCCTATAGTTTGAGTTTCGTGTCATTTTGGTCATTGACTTTTCAATTGTGACACATTTGACCATAAATTTTAAATCTTGTTTCAAATAAGGACAATTGAAGATACTATTGGATTTTTCAAGGGAAAAGTCGTTAATTTGATAAAATATAAATTAATTTGACAAAAATAAATGTCAAAAAATTATTTTTAACTACTAAAAATAAAATTATATAAAATTGATAAATCTTTTAGAAATTCATTTATTTTTTTACCAAATTAATTTTTATTATATATTTGGATGATGATCATGTAAAATTAATTTTTAAAAATTAATCATGCAATTTTTGTTAATTTTACATAATTTTATTTTTGGTGGGTAGAAATAACTTTTAAAATATTTTTTTGACATTTATTTTTGTCAAATTAGTTTATATTTTATTAAATTGACGATTTTATCCTTAAAATTAAGCAATGATATATTCAATTGTCCTTAATTGGAACGAGATTCAAAATTCAGTGTCAAATGTGTTACAATTGAAAAGTCAGGGACTAAAGTGACACAAGCCCCAAACTATAGGGACTATTAGTGTAATTTGCCATTTTTTAAAACTAGTTGCATTTTGGTATAAGTTTTGTTTTTTCGAAAGTTAATTGTATGTTTGTTATTTTTGTACTATACTTGTTAGTTAAACAATCATTTTTGTTACCATTAAACAATTGTTTTTTGACATTTATTTTTGTCAAATTAGTTTATATTTTATTAAATTGACGATTTTATCCTTAAAATTAAGCAATGATATATTCAGTTGTCCTTAATTGGAACGAGATTCAAAATTCAGTGTCAAATGTGTTACAATTGAAAAGTCAGGGACTAAAGTGACACAAGCCTCAAACTATAGGGACTATTAGTGTAATTTGCCATTTTTTAAAACTAGTTGCATTTTGGTATAAGTTTTGTTTTTTCGAAAGTTAATTGTATGTTTGTTATTTTTGTACTATACTTGTTAGTTAAACAATCATTTTTGTTACCATTAAACAATTGAAATAGTTGATTTTTATTTTTTTTAATTTTGATTTTATGTTTTCACATTGCAATGTAAATGTTTACATTGGTATAGGTTATTTTTTTAAGGGTAGTTGTCTATTAATTATAAATTGTGAACATTCACATTATATTTTGGTATAAATTTTATTTTTTCAAAGGTTAATTGTATGTTTGTTGTTTATTGTAAACATTCACACTGTACTTTAGTATGTGTTTTGTTTTTTCAAAAGTTTGTTATATATTTGTTGTTTACTAGAAACATTCATATTTTATTTTATTTTCATTCAAATTTTTTGTTGCGTTATTTTTAAAATTTTCAAATTATAAAGAGGTTCAAAATTCATAATTTAAGATTTTCTCTTTAAAATGATATGAAGAGATTTTCTCCATAAAATAAGGGACTATTGCTATATATTAATTTTAAAATAGAAACATGTGCAAAAAAATTAAAAATTTTGAATTTTAAAATTGAAAGTGAGATATTTAAGGTCAAATTATCGGCGTGCTCCCCCCATATGCAAGCAACCTCACAGTGTGGAGCCCTCCCACCAGTCAAGTTTGGAGTTACAAGCTTACTATGTGCCTGTTTGGTAGAGCTTATTTTTTAGCTTAACTAAGCTTTTAGATTATTTTGAGTTGTTGTGGTGTGTTTGGTAGAGCTTAAAATCACTTTTTGTAACTTAAATTAAGCCACAAAAATGATTTTTGGCTTAGTGGTAGAAGTGGTGCTTTTTCCATTCAGCTTAAGCAGAAAGCTAATAATTGAGGGACAAAATTACTTAAATGCCCCTCGTCAATCTCAACTATTACCAAAAATCCAACGATATAAACCTCATATTGTCAAACACTGTTCACTTGAGAGAGAGAGGAAAGGTGATTTCCGGCAAACAAACCAGAGCTTTCTCTCTCTCTCTCTCTCTCTCTCTCTTAAACTAGAGGTAGTGGCTAGGGCATGATATGCTCCGTCGCTGCCTTCCATTACCACAACCATCGACGGTGTGATCGTGATCTGAAAACCTAACCATGATCGCCATCGTGGTTCATCACTCTATTCTCTCTTTGTCTCTCTCTCCGACGTTGGTTCGTCGCCATTGCAATCTGAATCAACGCCGTCGTCGCAATTTAGGTTGTTGTTGGTTTCTCTCTCTATGTGCCTTCGTTGTCATCCCCCGTCCCCCATCACAATCGCCCGTGCGATGTGATCTCAAATCCCAGTGCCGCCACGTCTTTGCTGTGCCTGCCGGAGCTAGGGTTTTCAGTGTTTTTCCTGCCGGAGCTAGGGTTTACAGTGTTTTCTTTTTTCTTTTTTTTTTCCTGTAGTCAATGTTTTTTTAATAATAATAATAATAATAATAATAACAATTAAGCATTTTGGCCATTAATGAAATAAATTTTATATTAATTGATATTAACTAATAATTTTAGTATTAATTGATGCTAATTAAGCCATTAATTGGCACTAATTAATTTATAATGAAATAATTTTATACTAATTGATACTATTAATGAAAATAATAATTTTTGTAATACTAATTATATTAACTTTTATTAACGAAATAATTTTTTTAAAATTAAAACTGAAAAAAATGACAAAATAATCATTTTTATATCATATAAGGGCAAAAAAGACAATTATGTAGTAAAAAATTATTTTACACATTATCACCCAAAAACTACTCTGCTGCTTAAATCCATAATCTCACAGTTGCACTAAACAGATTAACAACTTATTTTTATAGTTATAAGTTATAATCTGTTAAGTTATAATCTGTTTACTTATGAATTATGACTTTTTGATCAATTTTGGAAACAACGTTAAAAATTGGTTTTTTAATTTTTTTGTATAAAATCATTTTTTTATTTTTATTTTTTGTACATTTTTTTAAAAAAAAGTCAAAAAGTTAATTTTTAATCTACTTTCTAAAATAACCCTTATTATCATATGTGCGTGCTTTGAGTTTTTAAATTTATTTATTTAATTTAATTATTTTAATATTTATTACATACTATTAAATTTTGTATAAAAAAAAAAGTTTACACATGAGTAAGAAAAATAAAAATGATACATTTATAAGATAATTGCTAACCACGTTCAATTATTGTTAGTTAAAAATGAAATAGCATTAAAATGTTAAAAATTCAATACAAATTATATATATATATATATATATATATTTTAATACATTTTTAAATTTTATTTTGATCATGTATATTAAGGAACTTAAAAAATTGTACATTCTACAAAAAAAAAAAAAGAAAAAAAAAAGAAGAAGTTATATTTTCGTTACAACCACATTAATAAGATAATTTTTCATAATATTTTACTAACGTGTGTTTTTGAGAGAATGTTAAGTAAAAGTAATTGTACATTCTTAATCACTTTTATCAAGCTGTATAAAATTTTTAAACTTCTGAACGTATACCTAAAGATACAAGCTCTTTTTTTCTAAAATATTAATATATTATTTTATTTTTCATTATCTCAAAATATTAATGTATTTTCAAAAATTAAAGACTAAAATAACATTAATTTTTTATTTTGTCATTCTTTTAAATTCATACACAAAAAGTATAATTATGACAATTGATATTCTAAAAAAAAAGTCAAAAGATAGTTTTGAAATATATTTTTGAAATGTAATAATTGTACTTCTAAGAAAATTAAATTCTTCAAAAGGAATTAATATTTTAGGATAGATAAAGTATTAACAAAATCCTAATAAGATTATGGGCCCCGTTTGTTTTGGGGTGCAGAGGGTGGGATGGGATTAGGATGGAGGTGGGGCTCAATTAGGTGTGTTTGTTTGGACGGACTGGATAAGGGGGGATTGTAATCTATCGGGCTATTAGTCGTGGGATACATTGTCCCTAGATTATTTGGTTGGACTGTATCCTATGTTTGTTTAGTCATGGGATTATATGTCTGGATTGGATTATTTTTAGTAAATCCAATATTTGGTTAGACGGACTGGATAAGGATAAATGTTCAAAAAACTATTTTACCCTTGTAATTTATAATTTTTATTTAATATATAATTTTAAATTTGTAATCTATAATTTATAATTTAACAACACTAAAAAAATTTAATTTATAAGGCCATAATTTTTAATTTATTATTTCCAATTAAATTAAATTTATAATTTATAATTTATATTTTTTATTTAATATATAATTTTAAATTAACGACAATAAAAAAATAATTTTATTTAATATGTAAATTTAATTTTTTAACAACACTAAAAAAATAATTTATAAATATTCAAAAGATTATTTTACCTTTTTCTAATTGTTTGCTAATATATAATTTTAAATTAACAACACTAAAAAAATAATTTTATTTAATATGTAAATTTAATTTTTTAACAACACTAAAAAAATTTAATTTATAAGATCATAATTTTTAATTTATTATTTTTAATTAAATTTAATTTATAATTTAAATTTTTTTATTTAATATATAATTTTAAATTAACAACACTAAAAAGATAATTTATAAATATTCAAAAGACTATTTTACCCTTTTCTAATTGTTTATTAAGTAATAGGATGAGAGTAAAATGGACATTTCACAAATTAATCTCATGGGATACCAATCCCATGGTTTCTATCCTACGCCCCATGAAATAGGATAGTCCCATATTTGGGGGATTAATAATCCGGAGCAAAATTTTTCAAACAAATAATGGACTATTAGTCCGGTGGAACTAATAGTCCAATCCCACACCCTAATCCTTCAAAACAAACACACCCTTAGTGTTGTATTTGTTTGTAGAGTTGAGGAAGAGATTAGGATGGAAGAGGGATTTAGATGG
The DNA here is from genome assembly GCF_004153795.1 of Camellia sinensis. Lineage (NCBI taxonomy): Eukaryota > Viridiplantae > Streptophyta > Magnoliopsida > Ericales > Theaceae > Camellia > Camellia sinensis. Next base: position 99,255 of record NW_021026167.1, read on the forward strand.
AGGTTGGAAGGGAGATTGGGATGGAAGAGATGGATGTGGTATTAGAAAGATAGTGAGGGGATTAAATTTTTTTTTTATTTTTTACATGTTCGGCATTTTTTTTTTTTGAATCTTAATATTTAATTTTTTGCATTTTTTTTACTATTTTATATAAAAATAATTTAACAATTCCTACACTAACAACTATCATCAAAACAAACACAATTTTACTTAATCCTCTTACTAACAATCCCCTCACTATCAATCTCCTCTCCATTCTATCTTTGAAAATAAATTGGGCCATATAGTCACTGCAAGACTTTTGGTTTTAGCAATGTTATAGACACAGAAAGTTACTCTCTGCGTCTCAAAATGTTAGTCTTTTTAGGGAATTTAATTTTTTTAGTAGTACAATTATTACATTTTTAAAAAAGGGATTAGACTGTCTCCAATCCATAATCGAACTATACAATTTAGTTAGGCCTAATGGGCCCACTTTTAAACCCCGTTTTGATGATCCAAATTGTTTACATTTTAATGTTCGTCGAGTACATTATTCCTGTACAAAATCAATTAATCGAATAACAAAAATCACGTGTTCACATCAATTTTATATGAACCGTTTATTTTCTCATCGTCTACTTTTTTCATAAAAAACTGATCCAAACACATGGTTTTTGTTATCTGATTTACTTGATTTTTTGCAAAGATGATGTACTTGACAAACCGTAAAATGTGAACAATTCAGATTATTGAAATGAGACTAAAAAATGAGCCTACATTTTTTTGAGAATATCAATTATTATAATTGTATTTTTTATGTTGTTAATGAATTTAAAAGAATGACAAAATAAAAAATTCAAATTATTTTAGTTCTTAATTTTTTAAAATGGACTATATCTTGGGACAATAAAAAATGAAATAAGGGTGGAGAGAATATTAACATTTCTACTAAATATCTCAAATAATGTGATGGGACCCACATCCATTTTAGACGTTTATTAAAATATTGATAAAAACTCTTGATATTCTTAGCATTTTCTTTTTATTCAAAATTATTGAGGTATTTTGGAGATAATTTATGAAAAGGGTAAATTACACTGATAGCCTGAGATTTTTATTTAATATAGATTTTTCCTTCACAATTGAAAAATTATACTTAGATTAAAATGGCATATTTGCCCCTTAAATTATATACATATAAAATAATACAGAAATTTTGTTCATGTCATTTCAAGAGAAATAACAATAATTTTCTTTAGTTTAACTCACACAAAACATTGTATTTTTTTATTTTTCGTGTTTTATTTTCACTGAATTGTTTTTAATATTTTAAATAATTTTTTATTTTTTAGATATATCTAATCTAGATATACTTAAGAAGTATAATATTTTGTGATTTTTTTTTAAAAAAAATTGGCAAATACAAAAATTCAATACATTATCTTATTTTATTGTATTCAATGTTTTTTTTTTTTTAAAAAAAATTTGTACAAATTTGTACTTTTTAAATATATTTTGATTAAATTGATCTAGTCTGGATATAATGGTGGAAATTAAAAAAAAAGAAGTATATTCTTATATAAAAAATTATACGAAAAATATCATAAAAATATTGTGATAGTGATATAATATTTTGTGATTTTTTTTTTTTAAAAAAAATGGCAAATACAAAAATTCAATACATTATCTTATTTTATTGTATTCAATGTTTTTTTTTAAAAAAAAAAAAATTGTACAAATTTTTACTTTTTAAATATATTTTGATTAAATTGATCTAGTTTGGATATAATGGTGGAAATTAAAAAAAAAGAAAGTATATTCATACATAAAAAATTATACGAAAAATATCATAAAATATTGTGATAGTGATGTACTATAAATCATGTTTATGGTGTTTTGTTTTAAAGTGCAAGGTTATCGTTAACCTATATCATTGTGTTTGAAAATTCTATATAAATTTTATATTTGTATATCATCACTCAATAAGAATATGTTCAGGTATAATTTAATGATGGAAAGTTATAGAATGTAATTATGATAATAGAAAGAAGAAACAGTAAAAAAAATGGCAAGATGGTCATTTAAAAAATTTTAAGGCATGACATTAGCAATCAATGGGATAATTTGTAATGAGATTACAAACCTCTAGAAGAGAAATATAATTTTTCAAATGTGAAGGGGGATTTGTATTAAACGAAAACCTCAAGGGTGTTAGAGTAATTTATCCTTATGAAGAGGAAATTTCTATTTCCACACACCCTTTCATCTCTATGCATATCATATTTCAATGCACACCCTGTGAATTTGGTTATATATTATTAGTCTCATTTCACACACCATATTTCCAATTGTAACCCTAACACAAATCTTATACTCAAACCAGCTAAATAAGTTTCACCCACCTTGAAACACCCACCCACGGTTAGGGCTGCTGCAAATCAATCCGCTAAAACCACATCGATCCGCCTCAATTTGCACTGTTCTTTCTGCTAATCGCGGTTTAAACTTTAAAATTTATAATCTGCTTTCGAAATTGCTCCGCTCTACTATAGTTAATACATATATATTTTTTAACCTATAATGAAATATCAAAGTAAAAATGAGTATGAGAAAGATTTAATATGTGAAATTTATTACAAATTAATAGTTATATATATATATAAATATTATGTATAATTAGTTTGTATTATATATATGAAAAATATTATGCAAATTAATATTATATATTATGCATAGACTTGATAATTGATTAGAATATTCTTCAATCCGCTAATCCACTCAAAATCGCTCAAATCATTATTTGCTAATCCGTCGATCCGTCATTCAATTTCTAATTTTACTCTCAAACCGTCCAAACCGCTCTGCGCATACCCCTACCCACAGTAAACACATCCACATAGCCACCTACAGACAGCCACACGGCCTAACTCCATTGAAGACCCATGGTGAAGACCCAATTCCATTGAAGAATTACATTGAGCTCCACTGCATTGTTGAAGGTAAGTAATCAATGAAGAAAACGGAGTATTAAAAAATTGGGTCTTTAATTTGATTTACACCTCCAACAATCTTGGCTGCTTCGACAGAAATGGCGAGGAATTGTGAGTGTGAATCTGAATCAACGGAATTATATTAGGTAACAAATTAATTCAAATATAGAGAACAATTACATACATATATATACACACACAAACACATAAGAACATGCATATATACAATATAGAAACAGAGTGTGGAGAGATTAATGGGTTTCTAAGCTTGTCAAACAATTCTTCGCAAAAATGGCCGAAAATGGTATGGATCTTCTCGTCAATAAAATGGTAAGGTTCCTGACCTCATCAAACAAGAACATGCATATACACAAATTCTTTGTTCTTGAGCTTTGTGGCACACGAAAGAACAACAATGACACCACAAATTAACAACATGAATATATACAAATTCTTTCTTGAGCGTTGTGGCACACGAAAGAACAACAAATGACACCAAAAATTTATGTGTAGAGAGAAAATTTAAATTTTATATTTAGTATATGTTATGATACCTATTATAGTTATTCTGTTTCATAGTAATTATTATTAAAATTTTATTTCATTAAATATATCCAAAGAAATAATAAAATATATGAAAATAGAATTTCTCTTAGTATAAAAATGGATGCAATGATTTATTTTCAGCACGGGAACGTACAATTGGAATATTTAAAACGATCATACTACGTAGCTCGAATGCCGCGGCTCGAAACGCGGCTCGAACATCACCTCTCTAACACATCACTTCAAACCCAACCCAAACCCAACCCATATTTCATAAAAAGTCAAAAAGTACACTTATTTAGCCTACCCAGACTAGGCCTTATTTTCAGCACGGGAACGTACAATTGGAATATTTAAAAATGTATGATAATGATAATAAGTAACAAAATGTACGGAAATCTGGAAGATGTTCATTAGTGTAGGTTCGATTTTGAATGAAATTTGTTTGGGAAAATATCAATTCAATATAATTTTATAAAAATATTTATAAATTAGTAAGAAATTTTATAGGTAATAATAATTAAATTTGTAAAAAGTTTTATGATTGCATAGCTTTTTTTATTTATTTTAGGTGTGATTATGCTAATTTGTTTCTTTTTCTATTAGCAGTGTAACGCCTTCAAAATAAATCCATAAATCATACATTCTGGACATGCTTAAACATAATAGAATGAAACCTAATCACATTTCATCAGAGTATTCATTACAAATTGTATTACATGTTGACAACAAAAGTAAATGCCTTATAGGCTTACAACTTTCCAAGTCAACACCTGGTTACAAAATGAGAGTACTAACTCTACACAAAAGAAACCCTTGGCTTGATATACATGTAATACAAAAATATAATCACAAAAGATGTCTCAGCCACTAAGCCTCTCAAGCTACGTCCTTGGAGATGGCATGCTACCTGTACTTGAAAATGATGTCCCATATAGGGTGAGCCAATGCCCAGTAGAGATATGCTAAACATAATATGAGTAATAACTAAAACATTGGCACTTGATAAATGTTTAACTTGACAAAACTCAACTTATAAACATGGCTCAGAACTTGACCAAAGAACTAAAATAAGACTACATCTCTACCAACAATACTACAAACTGCCATTTTACGGAAATTGCGTCTGCGGGATTCGGCACCCATGTATTTTTATTCTCTTATGGCCATTTTACGGATATTTCATCCGCGGAACTCGACACCCATGTATAGATATATTCGGATTGCCATTTTACGAAAATTGCGTCCGCGAGATTCAGCACCCATATATAGATATTCAGATGGCCATTTTACGGAAATTTCGTCTGCGGGATTCGGCACCCATGTATTCAAATGCACAACTTGATTAGTTTCAATTTACCTAATCATCATGTGGTGCCTACAACAATCAAGACTATCCTCCACCAATAGCCCAAAACAGTTATTTCTAAACAAGTAATAAATGCCCCAACTCAATTTCATAACAAATGTCATTAATTACACTAATGACCCAAATATACCCAAATGTGGCATTTTTCCCTATCTTCTCAATATTGACCCAAAGGTTCATATATTATTATCAACAACTACGATAATCCCCTTTTTAGACCCAAAACACATACGTATGAGCCAAATAAACAAAACCTCTTTTTTAACATTATACATCTCAAACCCTAACGTCCCAAAACCAAACCATTTATACAAAAGCCCAACATTTAGGTTAAAACCCATAAAGATGAGTAGGAATCCCAACCTCAAAAGATGAAACCCGACGAAGGAGATGAAGAAAACGAAGATGCTCCAAATCCCAAAATTCTCGGATCAAAATGTAGCCCTCGACAATCAACACACATTTTACAAAGGCCAAAGGGTGAGAGATTACTCTAACTAGATCAAACCCTAGAGAGATGTGGAGGTTTTAGTGAAAGAAGCTCTCCAATGGCTGTTTTGAAAAGTAAGAGAGAGAAATGGAGTTGAAAAAGTATTCCAAAAAGCTAAATCTCGGAGTGATATACGCGTCTCCCCGCTCGAGCGTCCAAACACTAGCTCGAGCGCCGGATACACGCTTCCAGAACTTTTGCAGAACCAGGTCCCCGCTCGAGCGTAAAACTCCTCGCTCGAGCGTCACACACAAACTCACGCTCGAGCGTCGAAACACTCGCTCGAGCGTCAAACACTGCAGAGGAAAATAATGGGAGATGGAAATTTATGCCCAAGCGTCAAAACTCTCGCTCGAGCGGAGAAGCAACAACAAAGGGCCCGCTCGAGCGTCAAAATCCCCGCTCGACCGTGAATGCCAAATTCTGGACAACTACTTTTGGTTTCAAAGCACAACCAACCTACTTCAAACCTACCCAAGACTCAAATATGAAGAGTAAAGGATGGAAATGAGAATGATACAACAACACATCCACGGAATTGAGTCCGGAATACAATAAATAAAGAGAGGCAAAACCAGGATCTCTATAACCTCCCCCCCTTAAAGAATTTCGTCCCCAAAATTAAGTACAGGTTTTTCAAAAACATGTTTTCTCAATTACCAACATTATTACAATATAAAATTCAACAACTTGACCCATTACCGGTCATTCCATCTCTATTCAAAAGGCAAACTTCTAACATAATCTCCAACATGCATTATCAACATGCATCACAAAACAAATTCAATGCCAAAATTATATTTGCATTTTTAAAACAGAGTCAATATATGCAATGTCAAAATAAACTTCCATTACAAGGCAAGTTCCACAATATTCCCATAAACCAAAACATTCACAATGTTTTACAACTTAAGACGTATTTAATGCTTTTAAAGTTCATCAATATCACAAAATCCCAATACATGCTTAAACATTTACAAACAAGTTCGGATATTTCTCACGGACATCCGCCTCACGTTCCCAAGTGGCTTCCTCCACTCCGTAATGTTTCCACAAAACCTTCACTAAGGGAATGGTCTTACCTCGCAAGACTTGATCTCGCCTATCTAGGACCCAAATTGGTCTCTCCTCATATGAGGCATCTTTATCTACCTCTAAGCCGGTCCAATCCAACACGTGCGATGGATCCGGCTCGTACTTCCGAAGCATACTAACATGAAACACGTCATGTACTCCGGACAACTACGGCGGCAAAGCTAAACGGTAAGCAACCTCCCTAATCCTCTCAAGGATCTCAAAGGGACCGATAAATCGAGGGGACGACTTTCCACTCTTCCCAAACCTCATCAAACCCCGCCTAGGTGATATTTTCAAGAAAACATGATCACCCGCCCCAAATGCCAAAGGCCTCCTTCTACGGTCGGCATAACTCTTTTGGCGACTCTGGGCTGTAACAAGCCTCTTACGGATAAGCTCAATTTTCTCTATCGTCTCCCTCACCAACTTCGGGTCCAACAAAGGTGCATCACCCACTTCGGCCCAACAAACCGGAGACCTACACGGTCGGCCATACAAGGCCTCAAACGGCGCCATACCGATACTAGACTGAAAGTTGTTGTTGTAGGCAAACTCCACCAAGGGCAAGTGTCTCTCCCACGTCCCACTAAAGTCAATGACACAACCTCAAAGCATATCCTCAAGGACCTGAATTGTACGCTCGGACTGTCCGTCAGTTTGAGGATAGTAAACTGTGCTAAAGGTCAGCTTAGTGCCCAAGGCACTCTGCAAACCATGCCGCAACCTAGCAGTAAAACGAGGATCTCTATCAGAGACGATCGATACTGGGACCCCGTGTAACCTCACTATGTCCCAAATATACAAGTCGGTAAGATGATCTACCGAATCTCTCACGCACATAGGAATAAAGTGCGCTGACTTAGTCAACCGGTCTACAACCACCCAAATAACATCACTACCCCGCTGAGTCCTCGGAAGACCTACAACGAAGTCCATGGTGACATGCTCCCACTTTCACTCAGCAATAGGCAAGGGTTGCAACAAACCCGTTGGCTTCTGATGTTCAATCTTCACTTGTTGACAAGAAGGCACTTCGATACGAAAACTGCCACATCTCTCTTCATACCCCTCCACCAAAACTGACGACCTAGATTATGATACATCTTGGTACCTCCCGGATGTACCGCAATGCGCGAATGGTAAAACTCTCAGAGTACGTCCTCTCGGCAAGACTCCGGCACAACCAGACGGTCTCGGTATCTCACACTCTGGTCGGGATACACAGTCAAACCCTTCTCAGCCTTCCCACTGGAGATCTTATCTCGAAGGGATTCTACCTCAAGGTCACCTCTCTGTGCCTCTAACACTCGATTCACAAGTGTAGGCTGTGTAACAACAGAAAACAAGGCTGCAGCCTCAATGGATTCGCCCAAAAGCAAATCGAACTCGCCCAGTGCACCTAACATCTCCCACTCCCGGTTGGCTATACAGGCAACATCACTAATGGATTTCCTACTAAGGGCATCGGCCACAATGTTGGCCTTTCTCGGGTGATAGTGCAGCTCAAAGTCATAATCCTTTATGAACTCCATCCACCTTCTCTGCCTCAAATTCAAGTCTCTCTGTGTAAACAGATACTTCAAACTCTTATGGTCCGAGAATACCTCGAACCTCTCACCGTAAAGGTAGTGCCTCCAAATCCTCAAGACAAAAATTACTGCTGCTAGTTCTAGGTCATGAGTAGGGTAATTCCTCTCGTGAATCTTCAACTGGCGTGAGCCATAGGCTACCACTTTCCCTTCTTGCATCAAGACACAACCCAATCCCTCTCGTTAGGCATCACAATAGACCGCATAACCCAAACCTCTCTCTGGAATAATCAAGACCGGAGCGGTGGTCAATCTAACCTTCAGCTCCTGGAACGACTTTTCACAAGTCTCACTCCATACAAATTTGACCCATTTCCGCGTCAATCTAGTCAATGGTGAAGCTAACCTGGAGAAATCTTTCACAAAACGGCTGTAATACCCAGCTAATCCCAAAAAACTGCGGATCTCAAAAACACTCTTAGGCTGTGTCCAACCCTGCACTGCCTCTATCTTGGATGTATCAACAGACACCCCTTCCCCGGAAACCACATGGCCTAAGAACTTGACCTCTCCTAGCCAGAACTCACACTTTCCAAACTTGGCATACAGCCTATGGGCTCTAAGCAACTCAAGCACCACTCTCAAATGTTCATCGTGTTCCTTCTCAGAAGGTGAATAAATCTAGATGTTGTCCACGAAAACGACTACAAAACGATCTAGGAATTCCCGGAATATCCGATTTATCAAATCCATAAACACTGCTGGTGCATTGGTGAGCCCAAATGGCATCACCAGAAACTCATAGTGGCCATACCGCGTATGGAATGCCGTCTTTGGAATATCCTCCTCCCTGACTCTTAACTGATGGTAACCTGATCTCAAGTCTATCGTGGAGAAACAATGGGACCCCTTTAACTGGTCAAACAAGTCATCTATACGGGGCATAGGGTACTTATTCTTAACCGTAGCCCGATTCAATTTTCGATAATTGATACAAAGTCTCAAGGCACCATCTTTCTTTTTAGCAAAGAGGGCCGGTGCTCCTCACGGCGAAACACTAGGGCGAACAAAACCCTTATCTAGCAACTCCTGGAGTTGAATTTTCAACTCACTCAACTCGGCTGAGGCAAAACGGTAAGATGCCATAGAAATCGGCGCTGTGCCCGGCACTAAATCAATAGAGAACTCTATCTCTTGATGTGGTGGCAAACTAACAAGATCCTCGAGAAAAACATCCGAATACTTGCAAACCACTCTCGGTAACTTAACCCCAGTCTCATCACCCTTACTACTCATAAGGCTAGCGAGAAGATCACTAAGCTCACTCCGCCCTCGCGGATTATACACCGGTGGCAACACACTACCAACCCGATACCCCAAGAAATGGAAACACTCCCCACTCACGGTGCAAACTGTGATCCTCTGGCGGTAACAATCAATAACTGCCCGGTATGACGATAACCAGTCCATACCCAAAATCACATCAAAACCCAACATAGGCATAACTACAAAAGGAAAAGGAAGTCGGTGGTCGGCGACCTCTATGTCACAACCTCTACATCCGTGTTTCAAAATCAATTTGCTCCCAACAGGCGATATAACACAAATAAGGGATGCTAACTGTGCTAACTCCAATCCCAAAACAGATACGAATGCAGCAGATAAAAAGGAATGAGATACACCAGTATCAATCAACACATTGGCAATCGAGTTACAAAACAAAAAGGTACCTCTCACAACAGATGGAGCCGCTACAAGATCCTGCGCGGTAACAGCATACACGTGCCCTGTAGGCCCCTGATCTACCTGCTTACCTCTCAGAGAAAAGGACTGATGCACAGATTGAGACAATGAAGCCCCCTGATTGGCCCTCAAGGCCTAAACAGACTGTGCTGGCTGCGAACTCTGCGTCTGTCTCAAACCAGACGCACCGGGTGTATCACCCAACTGTGGACAGAACCTCTTCAGGTGTCCTGTCTGACCACACTGATAACAAGAGGACGACCGGCCTCTGCCCTGACTCTGACTCTGAGGTCGAGCTGAAGATGAAACTGTTCCCTGACCTCCTTCCCTCTGCGGGCAAGCTGGAGACTTGTGGCCCAGCTGACCACATTTGAAACAGGTAAAGTCCCCTTGGTTACCTCTCCCAGAACCTGAACTCGGCACTAGAAAGGTGGATCTCGCTAAAGCACTCTAGGACTGCTGAGGGTTAGAACCCCTCTGCTTCCTACCATCCCCTTGGCCTTCCTAACTCCTTTTGGAGCCCCTCATCCTCTCCTCCTCCTCTATCATAGACTCCATATAGGTCGCAATATCCATAAGACGCCAATACTCCCGGATCATGGATCCCCCAACCCTCATCTTGAGGCCATGCCTCAACTTCCTTTCGAACTCAATACAACGGCGTTCCTCTGACGCCACGAGCTCAGGTGCGAACCTGGACAAACTGGTAAAGGTCGCCTCAAACTCAGCCACAGATAAACCTAGCTGCTTGAGCTGGCAAAACTGGTCCCTCAACTTTTTTCCTGATAGCTGGGGCTAAGTACTTCTCTTGGAAAGTATCTACAAAAGCCTCCCAAGTGCCAACAATACGACCCCTCGTGAACTTCCACCATTGACCCGCATCTCCCTTAAGCTGGAAAGATGCCAAGGTCACCTTTACTAACCCGTTCTTGATGCCAACCATCTCAAATGTCTTGGTCATCTGCTCTAACCACTCATCAGCCTTGAGCGGCTCCTTTGGATCCCCAATAAACTCATCCGGATTAGACTGGAAGAACTCCCTCTTTTGAAAGAAAGGCCCTGCATCAACAATCGGGGCCTGAACCTGGGCCTGAGCTGGAACCTCAGCTCTGAGAATGCCCATAGATTCTCTCAAAGCATAGGCTATTCCACGGGCTAAGGCACTCATAGCCTGCTGACTAGCTGGCTCGGCCACATTGGCCTGGCCAACCCCCTCTTACATCGCCGGAATCTTATCCAGTATAGGCACTTCCTGCCTCCTAGGCCTACCACGCCTACCACTTTGTCCTCGTCCTCGTCCTGACATCCTAATAAAGGTAACGAAGAACATTAGCACATTCACAAATGTGCCGAAGCTAAAACACTCGCATCCTAATGCAATGGATAACTGTAATTCACTCCACGTAAGCATGTAATCACATAAGCACCTACGAATTTCATTTTTGGATGATGATAGTCCCGAGACGTTACTAGAGTTCAGGTTAGAAACAGCATTGATCAAGTGCTTTTTCAATAAGACTCATAGAAACCCAAGGATCCAATCAATCATCCTAGAAACTAAATCCCATATCCAAATAGTCACATAAACATGTTATCACATAAGCATATAACACTACATCTAAGTCTCTATCAAGCAAGATGAACCTATTGTGGTACTAACCACTTCCCGCGTACCCAAAGTATTCGAACCCGGTACGCTCTGATACCAAGTTATAACGCCCTTAAAATAAACCCATAAATCATACATTCTGGACATGCTTAAACATAATAGAATGAAGCTGTGACAACCCTCACCACTGTTTACTAATAAACCACTGATCACTGTTAAACTGAGACTGATTATGATAGTTGACTGAATTAACTGAAATCACTAAACTGATTGATTGATTGTGCTAGTTTGAATGCATATCTATCTATTGACTGTTAAGTTATCTGTTCATGTTTTATGCTTTAAACTGCAAATTGAAGGCCTTATCGGCGGCTGAATCTGAAATTGGTTAGTGATATGTGTTAATCATAATTTATGTAATTTTATGGTGTATTTATCTGAAATGTGATTTGGTATGATTAAATTAGATCAAAATAAGCTAAATCCCACAAGTTGCATTATGTACAATTTTGCCCTATTAGTGGGCCACTACACCAAACATTTTGAGGCTTGTTTTATTCCATCTTGTGCATCATCTTGTTCATTCTTCTTGAGCTCCTAGCCGACCAAGAGAGAGAGAGTGAGAGAGTTGAGTTCAACTTGTTGGTTTGCTTGGAAATTGAAAGAATTGTTAGAGAATTTTCCAAATTGAGCCTCTAGACTTGTGATTGGAGACCTAAGGTAGAAATTCTATCCCTTGGTTTATGTATTTAAGCTGTATCTTCATGAATCATGAACATTTAGTGAGTTAAAGTCTAGAATTGATTTTATATGTTGAATTGAAGCTCATTTCATGCATGCATGTTGCCATTCTTGAGTTTTAAAGTTATTGTTCATGAGATTGCTTCATGCATGTTCATCTTTTGATCATAGTTCATGATTTTACCATGTTTTAGAAAGAGTTAGCTCATTAGAGCATGTAATTGAAGCTTTGAATTGGTTTAAACTCATGCATGTCATGTTTGAGTTATGTTCATGAAAATTGGTTTCAAATTGGATTTAATTGAACTACCTTTGGGCTCTGATTTCTCAAATTGATCTTCGAAACATGTTATATTATGGGTTTTGAAGTGTTTTCCAGAAAATTAGCCCAAAAGGATCGAATTTGGTACATTGAAACTTGGTTTTGAGCTTGAGGTTCGAATCTGGAATTTCCAGAATTTGGACTTCCGCTCGAGCGGGAAAATCGTGTTCCCACTACTTTCATCTGTTTTACAGTCCGCTCGAGCGGAGTATTGGACGTTCGAGCGAGGACTTGTGTCACACGATCGAGCAGGTATCGAGTGCCCAATCGAGCGTGATTTTCACACATCTAGTACTTTTGCAGTCCGTTTGAGCGAGAAATATTATGCTCGAGCGGAGACTTTTGTTTGCATGTCCGCTCGAGCGGGGCAAGTGACGCTCGAGCGGTAACTCTGTTTTTTGAAAATATTTTTAAAGTGCATCTTTGCATCCTCATTTCATTCTAGGCATTCTTAGGCCTAGTTTAAGGCATCTTAATGAGGATATTGATGTAGAACCACACCGAGTCAAGATAAGGATTAAGTTACTATTTTCCCGACTGTATAGCTTAGTGTGTGTTCACTCTGTAACTGTGTAGGGTTGGCATCCGGAGACGCGCTCTAGCTTATCTGTAGCCCAGAACTCTGTGAGTAACAATGTTGTAAAAATATGTTCGAAAATGAATATTCTCTGAATGATTAACTGAACTGTTTTTTGAACTGTTTACTGTTAACTGAATGAATGTTTGTCCTTTATTCTAAACTGTGTTGTGGCATCCTTAGCAACTACTGTTACTGTTACTGCTACTGTTACAGAGATCTCTGTCGGTTCCCATGTTTGGAACCATTACTGATGGCCATCATTGACTGTTCGATCCTTTAAGACCTACTGCTTACTGTACTGTTCTACTAATAGATGTACCACATATGACTGCTATGACTGAATGACTGATACACTGAATCAATTGACTGTTTTCAATATTGAAATGACATTCATTCTTAATCTCTTTACACATTATGTTATTCACTGGGCTTTAGGTCACTGCTCATATATATATGTAGGTGTACAGACATCAGAACGCGGCTAGAAGCGTCGGGGTAAACTCCAGTTTTGTCAAGCCAACTACTGTGCCTCACTGCGAGGTTCCGAGCCTGCCATGCTATGGCTTAGGGGTCTTTTTCCCCCTTCTGTCTCTGTACCTGTTTTGTGAACTGTATAGACTGATAGCACTGTTCTGTACTGTTATATAAGGGATTGAGTCCCTATTCTGAATGATTGTATATATTGTGTATACTTTTCTGTACTGAATGTATATATGTAGGAAAAGTCTTTTTGCATACAGACTGACACAACTCATTGGACATTGTTTATTTACTGTTTTGGCTTCCGCCAGGCCCTGTACTCTGTTTTACTGTATTACTGTTAAGCAGGCCTTCGGTAATCTCGGATTACTGGCCGGTTACGGTGCTAAACCCATAGGGGCGGGTTTGGGTCGTGACACTCAAGCTCTAGTTTTTGCAACGATGAAGGAAGTTCTAGTGAGAGAGGAAGTTTTGGATCATGCTGCTCAATGAATGATCTTGTTAGCATTGTTTGCTCGAAAAATAGTTGTGCTTGCTTAGGTGAATCATCAGTTTTACCTCGTAAAATGCATCCTGGCCAAGATATTTTCAACTTCTGTAGAAATTTTAATCTTTGTAAATGATAAAGCTGCCAAGCTATTGGAAATTAAGTGTATCTTTGCATCCTCATTTCATTCTAGGCATTCTTAGGCCTAGTTTAAGGCATCTTAATGAGGATGTTGATGTAGAACCACACCGAGTCAAGATAGGGATTAAGTTACTATTTTCCCGACTGTGTAGCTTAGTGTGTGTTCACTCTGTAACTGTGTAGGGTTGGCATCCGGAGACGCGCTCTAGCTTATCTGTAGCCCAGAACTCTGTGAGTAACAATGTTGTAAAGATATGTTCGAAAATGAATATTCTCTGAATGATTAACTGAACTGTTTTTTGAACTGTTTACTGTTAACTGAATGAATGTTTGTCCTTTATTCTGAACTGTGTTGTGGCATCCTTAGCAACTACTGTTACTGTTACTGTTACTGCTACTGCTACAGAGATCTCTGTCGGTTCCCATGTTTGGAACCATTACTGATGGCCATCATTGACTGTTCGATCCTTTAAGACCTACTGCTTACTGTACTGTTCTACTAATGGATGTACCACATATGACTGCTATGACTGAATGATTGATACACTAAATCAATTGACTGTTTTCAATATTGAAATGACATTCATTCTTAATCTCTTTACACATTATGTTATTCACTGGGCTTTAGGTCACTGCTCATATATACATGTAGGTGTACAGGCACCGGACCGTTGCTAGAAGCGTCAGGGTAAACTCCAGTTTTGTCAAGCCAACCTTTGTGCCTCACTTCGAGGTTCCTGATCTGTTCAAGTTGAGGCTGCTTGGGGAGTTTTAGATTTTCCCTTTTTGTTTATGATCTGTATAGACTGAATGTTACTGTACTGTACTGTTCTAATAGGGATTAAGTCCCTGTCCTGAATGATTGTATATACTGTACATACTGTTTTGTTTCTGAATGTGAATCTATATGAAAATTCTTTTTGCATATAGACTGTCACAGCTCATTGGACATTGTCTATTTACTGTTTTGGCTTCCGCCATGCCCCTGTACTCTGTATTATTGTTTGACTGTTAAGTAGGCCTTCGGTAATCTCAGATTACTGGCCGGTTACGGTGCTAAACCCATAGGGCGGGTTTGGGTCGTGACAGAAGGCTAATCATATTTCATCAGAGTATTCATTACAAATTATATTACATGTTGACACCAAAAGTAAATGCCCTATAGGCTTACAACTTTCCAAGTCAACACTTGGTTACAAAAGGAGAGTACTAACTCTACGCAAAAGAAGCCCTTGGCTTGATATACATGTAATACAAAAATGTAATCACAAAAGATGTCCCAGCCACTAAGCCTCTCAAGCTACGTCCTTGGAGGTGGCATGCTACCTGTACCTGAAAATAATGTCCTATATAGGGTGAGCCAATGCCCAGTAGAGATATGCTAAACATAACATGAGCAATAACTAAAACATTGGCACTTGATAAATGTTTAACTTGACAAAACTCAACTTATAAACATGGCTCAGAACCTGGCCAAAGAACTGAAATAAGACTACATCTCTACCAACAATACTACAAACTACCATTTTACGAAAATTGCTGTAACAACCCTCATACTGTTTACCGATTAATGACTGATTAACTGCTAATTACTGTTAATCGAGACCGATTATGATTGATAATTGAATTGAATAAACTACGGAATTGGCTTACTGAAACTGGAAACCGAATTGATTGAGTATATGCTAGTTAAATTGCATTCTATCTGTTTGACTGTATGATTATTTGTTCATGCTTATATGTTTAGACTGTAAGTTGAAGGCCTTATCGGCGGCCGAATCCAAAATTGATTGGTGTTTTATGATCAACATAATTTATGTAATTTTATGGTATATTCGTTGAAAAAGTGATTTGGTATGATTAAATTAGATTAAAATAAGCTAATTGGCCAAGTTGGACTTATTTGCCAAACTAGCCTTGTAGTGGCCCACTACCTCAAACCTTTTGAGCCTTATTACACTTAATGCATTTGATTAAAACAACATTTCATCAGCCTTTGTGTTGCCTCAACCGACCAAAGAAGAGAGTTAGAGAGAGAGAGAATTGTTCTTGTTGATTTAGCTTGAGATCTTGAAGAATTGAAGGAGTTTTGTACAATTGAGCTTCCCTATCCTAAATACAAGACTTAGGTAAGAGAATTCAACCTTTATTGATGTATTTGAGCTTGATTCTTGCATGGTTTACGTCAAAATTGAAAGTTGAGCCATGAACTAGTTCTAGCATGTTGAAATAGAGCATAATTCATGTATGCATGTTAGTATTGTTGCATTTTGAGGTTGATTACATGGACATGCATGCTCATATTGTTGTTATAGACCATGTTTTCATCTGGTTTTGAAAAGAAATGAGCTCATCTGAACAAGCTTTGGAGCTTTAATTTGGTTTAAAACTCATGCATGACATGTTTGAATGTTGTTCTTGAAAAATGGTTTGAAATTGAGTTTGAATTAAACACCCTTGGGCTTTGATTTCTCAAATTGAGTTTTGAATCATGTTTAACTATGTGTTTAACAAATGTTTTTTGGAAATTCAGCCCAAGAGGTCGAGTTTTGAGTTGTTAAAACTTGGTTTTTGGCTTGGAGGTGCAATCTGGGTTTTCCAGATTTTGCACTTCCGCTCGAGCGTGGAAGTGGAGCTCGAGCGTGGAATCCGAGCATCCAGTATTTTCTCTGCACTGTTTTACAGTCCGCTCGAGCGGAGGATTGTGCGCTCGAGCGGAGACATATGTCTCACGATCGAGCGGGCGTCGAGCGCCCGTCGAGCGGAGATTTCACCCATCCAGTACTTTTACAGTACGCTCGAGCGTGTACCTTTGCGCTCGAGCGTGTACCTTTGTTGCATGTTCGCTCGAGCGGGTGAACCTGCGCTCGAGCGGGACCCTGTTTCACTGAAATTTCTGAAAATGTTTTCTAGGTGCATCCTTGCATCCTCATTTCATCCTAGGCATTCTTAGGCCTAGTTTTAGACATCTTAATGAGGTATAGATGTAGAACACACCGAGGCAAATTTAGGGATTTAATTATTACCTTTCCCAACTGTGAAACTTAGAGTGTGTTCAATCTGTTAACTGTATAGGGTTGGCATTTCGAGGAGACGCTCTAGCCTACTGTAGCCCAGAACTCTGCGAGTAACAATTGTGTAAAGATATGTTCAACTAATTATCTTTTGAATACTGAACCGAACTGTTTACTGAACTGGTATTATTTACTGAATGAATGTATGTCCTTTATTTCTGAACTGAACTGTGGCATCCTTAGCACCTACTGTTTACTGTTACTGTTACAGAGATCTCTGTCGATTCCCTCGTGGAGCCACTACTGTTTACTGACTAATGGCCATCATTACTGTTCGGTCTTTTAAGACCTACTGTTACTGATATGCTAATGGATGTACCACATATGACTGTTTACTGTACAGAGCAACTGAAATACTGATTGAAATGAACTGTTTTCATTACTATAAGGACATTCATTCTAAACCCCTTTACGCTTTATGTTATTCACTGGGCTTTAGCTCACTGCTCATATATATATGTAGGTGTACAGGCACCGGATCCTTTACGCTTTATGTTATTCACCTGCTCATATATATATATATATATATATATGTAGGTGTACAGGCACCGGATCAAAGCTAGAGGCGTCAGGGTTATTCCAGTTTTGTCAAGCCAACCACCGTGCCTCACTGCGAGGTTCCGAGTTCGCCATGCTATGGCTTGGGGTGTCTTTTTCCCCCGCTTGTCCTTGTTACTGTTTTGTATTACTGTATAGACTGTTATCCACTGTACTATACTGTTATCAAGGGATTAGGTCCCTGTACTGTGTGACTGTAGATTTTGTATAGACTGTACTGTTTGTATGTATGAATGCATGAAAAATCTTTTTAGCATACAGACTGTCACAGCTCAATGGACATTATTTATTTACTGTATTGGCCTCCACCAGGCCCTGAACTCTGTTTTACTGTACTACTGTTAAGCAGGCCTTCGGAAATCTCGGATTACTGGCCGGTTACGGTGCTAAACCCATAGAGCCGGGTTTGGGTCGTGACAATTGCGTCCGATTCTCTTATGGCCATTTTACGAATATTTTATCTACCGGACTCGGCACCCATGTATAGATATATTCGAATTACCATTTTACGGAAATTGCGTCCGCGGGATTCGGCACCCATGTATAGATATTCAGATGGCCATTTTACGGAAATTTCGTCCGCGGATTCGACACCCATGTATTCAAATACACAACTTGATTAGTTTCAATTTACCTAATCATCATGCGGTGTCTACAAAAATCAAGACTATCCTCCACCGATAGCCCAAAACAGTTATTTCTAAACAGATAATAAATGCCCCAACTCAATTTCATAACAAATGTCATTAATTACACTAATGACCCAAATATACCCAAATGTGGCATTTTCTCCATCTTCTCAATATTGACCCAAAGGTCCATATATTATTATCAACAACTACGATAATCCCCTTTTTAGACCCAAAACACATACATATGAGCCAAATAAACAAAACCCCTTTTCAACATTATACATCTCAAACCCTAGCGTCCCAAAACCAAACCATTTATACAAAAGCCCAACATTTAGGTTAAAACCTATAAAGATGAGCAGGAATCCCTACCTCAAAAGATGAAACCCGACGAAGGAGATGAAGAAAACGAAGATGCTCCAAATCTCAAAATTCTCGGATCAAAATGTAGCCCTCGACGATCAACACACTTTTTACAAAGGCCAAAGGGTGAGAGATTACTCTAACTAGATCAAACCCTGGAGAGAAGTGGAGGTTTTAGTGAGAGAAGCTCTCCAATGGCTGTTTTGAAAAGTAAGAGAGAGAAATGGAGTTGAAAAAGTGATCCAAAAAGCTAAATCTCGGAGTGATATACACGTCTCCCCGCTCGAGCGTGGAAATCCCCGCTCGAGTATCAGACACAGACTCACGCTTGAGCGTCCAAACACCAGCTCGAGTGCTAGATACACGCTTCCAAAACTTTTGCAGAACCAGGTCCCCGCTCGAGCGTCACACACAAACTCACGCTCGAGCGTCGAAACACCCGCTCGAGCGTCAAACACTGCAAACGAAAATACTGGGAGATGGAAATTTATGCCCGAGCGTCAAAACTCCCACTCGAGCGGAGAAGCAACAACAAAGGGCCCGCTCGAGTGTCAAAATCCCCGCTCGAGCGTGAAGGCCAAATTCTGGACAACTACTTTTGGTTTCAAAGTACAACCAACTTGTTTCAAACCTGCCCAACACAACCCAAGACTCAAATATGAAGAGTAAATGATGGAAATGAGAATGAGACAAAACACATCTACGGAACCGAGTCCGAAATACAATAAATAAAGAGAGGCAAAACTAGGATCGCTATAAGCAGTATTATTTATTTATTTATGTTTATATTTATATTTATAGTGAATTCAACAATATTATTTAGAAAAATCAAATTTAAAAACCATGAGTTTATTCCAATTATTTTTTTAGAGATGGGCTAGTATGTTTTTGAATTTGGTGTCATCTTTTATTGAAATATTTTAAAAATTGAATAGAAGTCTGAATTCAACTAATTTATCAGATAAAAATAAGTTTACAAAAAATTAATGTTAAAATTTTTAATTCTTTGTGCATTCTCAACTTTCTTTCTTTCATTTTTAAATTTTTTTTCTAATGACTTTTTAAATAACCAAAGTGGTTTTTTTGATAAAATAAATAATAACAATTTGCCAAATGAGCTCAGATTATTTTATCAAAATAGGCTTAATTAATAGCTAATCGCTAAATCTTCATATTGGACTTGTTTAGGCTACTCTTATCAAAATATTACTTTGCAATATTATTAAGAAAAAATTATCAATAAATCATACTTTTCTTTTTAAATTGCTAAGGAGTTCTATAAACTTTCCTAATGACCAATAAATTAATTTTTAAAAATTATGTTCTAAATTCAATGAAACTTATCATTTATCTTTCTTATAGTTTAATTACACAATAATTTAATAATTAAAATTGATTGTAAATAAAAATGACATTAAAATAGTTAGTAAATAATTTGTTTAAAATATTTTACAATGCATAATCCTAAATGAAAAATAAAAAATTAACATCACATTCTTTTATTATATTAATATCACATTTCATTTAAGGCCAACTCCAACTATTCATCAAACCTTGCATCAAATTTGAAATTTGGTGAAAAAGTCACTTTTTGGAGCTCCAATGATTTTAGCAAATTGGTATCAAATTGAGAAAACATCAAACATTTTACCAAACTGAGGACGGCTTGCTCCTTTCACCGATTCACTGTGCAAAGCTGTTAAAGCAGAAATTTGTGAAATTTTACACTAAGCGGTTGACCCCCTAGTCGACTGGCTCATGCAAAAATTGGCCTGCGAATTGGTTCAAATGGTTCAAATTATTGGTTCAAACGGTTCAAAAAAAATTTATAAAAAAAAAATTGGCTTTACCGGTCGACCGGCCGGTCAACCAATCGGTTGACCACTTCCCTTTTGATGCACGGTTGGAGCAAGCCATATCAAATTGAGAAAATTGGCTTTTTTTTATTCAAATTTGGTGAAAAATTTGGTTCACTGTTGGAGATGCTCTAAGGCTTACATTAATACGTATGGAGCTAGTTTGAGAGAATGAAAAGAATATCATAAATGTAATTGTATATAACTTTTTTTTTAATTTCATTCTAAAAAGTTATCTATCTATCTATATATTATATAACGAAAATGAAATTTCGAACCCACAAGCCTTATAGGAGTTTCAATATCCTAATCTTAATTTTTTAATTTTTTTATTTAAAAAAAACTCAGTATTTATTGACTTCTCCCAACTCATAAGCATTTTTTACTTCTCTCATGCCTATTGTTACACCCTTTTTATACTGTGGTTAGTGATGAGATTATTAAATTATTTTTATAAAAAAATCTAAAAAAATAAATTGTATGTTAAAAAAATATTTAAAACAAATATAAATTTTTATTAAATCTATCTATCTATTTATATATTATATAAGTAAAAAGGGTTTTCTAATCACAAGTCTTGTGGAAGTTCCAATATTTCAAACTAAAAATTCTAATTTTTGATCTTAAATAATTAAAAAAAGCCTCTATAGCTCTCATTCAAGCAAAATAAATAAATAATATCTCTAGATTTATGACTTTCAAATGGAAACTTCACAGCTTATTTAACAAACACTACTCAGCAACTTAAATCTATAATCCAACAGCTATACCAAACAGATTAACCGCTTCTGATTAAAGTCATAATCTATAATCTGTTAAGCTATAATCTATAATCTGTTTTAACAGCTACACCAAACACCACCTATATTTATGACTTTCAAATGGAAAGTATATCAAATATATAAAATAAAAAATAGAAAGAATACTAATCCATTTCAAAATTCAAATTTGACGGACACTAAATATGGAAAGCATTTTAAATTTTAAATTATAATGATTTATCTAAGTTTGATTTATCTATATATCTATATACAATTATAATCGCAAAAGTCATTTCATTAAGGTTGAAAGTTGTAATTCTTTTTTCTCATTCTTTTTTATTTTGTTTAATTTTTTGTTAATACGTGTTACAATATGATTGGTCTATAAATTAATTTTATATTCTTAAAATAAAATTTCAAATTTGGATTCTTACTTAAATTATGTTACTATAATTGCAATGAGATCAATATTCATTCCTTAAATTTTGCATCTTTTTTTAAATTATAAAATAAAATTTTAAATTTAAATTCTTCTTCAAATTATTTGGGAACCTTCTAAAAAGCCAAAAGCCAACTTTTAACCCATTTTGGGTCACATCACCTCTCACATAAAAAAGTCAAAAAAGTGAAAAAAAATAAAAAAGTCAGTTCTTAACCATTTTCTTAAAACACTTTCTACAATTAGAATGAAATCAATATTCACATGTATCATAATATTATTGGTCTAGATATATTTTTTTTTTAAATGTATGCGTTCAAATTATTAATCATATAAAAAAATTTCTTTTTTGTTTTAAATTTTATAAAAAAATTATATACTTCTAAACTATATGGACTTGGATAATAATATTTTTTAATATAAATTTTTTTTTTGACAAAAGAACAAAACATAACTTTTTTAGTACTTATCAAACATGATGGATTTTGTTAGATTTTTTTTTATTTTTTTTATCTCAATTGTCAATTAAAGAAATTAAAATAAAGAATAAAGATATATTTGACTCAAATTGTTAAAAAGTTACTTTTGTTGAAATAAATTAGAAAGAAACGTCATTCTTTTAAAAATATCAAAAGTGATAGTTTGTTAAAAAAAATTTATTTAAAAAAAAAGATGGTTATAGGTGATAATTTATTATTCATCTAAAATTATTTTCAGATTAAATAAAAATTTACCATATTAATTTTTCTTTTTCCCTTTTTTATTCAAATACTTTTATTTTGTAAGAAATTTATTTTTATTCTATTTAATATTTTATTGTAATTTTTAAATTAAAAAGAATTTCTAAAAAATCATATTTAAATTATTTATGCCATTATAAAATGTAATTTTTTTTCATATCAATTTAGTGGTAGTTTGAGAAGTACTAAATAAGTATATTTTTTTTATTTTTTAAGAAAACATGTACAAAAATGTAAAGATGTGATGTGACCCAAAAGATATAATTAAGTACATGTAAAGGTATGTAAAAAAGTAGAGATGTGATGTGACCTCAAAAGATAAAAAGATAAAAAAAAAAAAATGAGCTAATATGTTTTTTGGTTTTCGTATTTTTTTGTTTTTAGTGAATATTTTTAAAATTTTAAATATTTTTTTTTTATTTTTTAGATTCACCTTACTTAGATGTATCTAAAAAGTAAAAAATTTGTGAAAAAATATTTTAAAAAATTAATAAATACATAAAAACACAAAAAATGTACTGAATTCTCGTATTTTTTTATATTTTGGGTATTTAATGAATTTTTAAAAGGTTTTCTTCACAAATTTTTTTACTTTTTAGAGACATCTAAGTTAGGTATGTCTAAAAATTTTAAAAATTGTTTAAAATATTCAAAAAAAAATCAGTAAAAACAAAAAAACACGAAAAATAAAAAAATAAATTTTTTTGAAAAGTATTTTTTGAAAAGGGAAACCAAGCATAGTGATTGCTATTCACAACCCCAAAGGTTGCTCTCTTGTCAATAAAATAAATTGGCCTCTTATTTTTGGAAAAATCCCCTTTTGAACACTGGGATGTAGCCTATTTTGGAATCGTGATAGATTTGAATTTGTTAACCAAAAACAAAAATATAGAGAAGTTATAATGGCCCATCTGATTGTGTTTTTGTTTTTTCCTCTTCACTTTTTGTTTACTAACTAACATTTTTTTTATAAAAACAAAGGGACACACTACAAGAAATCAGCTTTTTAGGGACAAATTTATTCTGTCCCTAAAAGTGTAATATTTGTTGGGAAAAACTTTAGCCAACCAATTTCCTCCGTCGCGAAGTTTGTCTCAAATGGTCCGTCCGGAAAAGTCAAAAAATGACTTTTAGAGACAAAATTTTGCATTTGTCACTATAAATAGACATTTAGAGACAAAAATATGTGGTTGTAAAAAGTTTTGATTTTGAGACAACCAAAATTTGTCTCTAAAAGTCTATTTATAGTCCAAGGCAACGGTGGTAGTTATGGAGACAAAGAAACTAATTTTTGCGACAACACAAATTGGTGTCTAAAAGTTTTAATTTTTTGGAACAAATGGTAGTGGTCCGTAAAAGTTTTAGTTTTTTAGGACAAAGGGAAATGGTGGTTAAAAGTTCTAATTTTTGGGACAAATAAAAGTAGTGGCTAAAAGCTTATTAAATATTTTTTGAGACAACTAAAATTGGTCTCTAAAAGTTTGATAATTGTTTTTTTTTTTTTTTTGATCTCATTTCCCTCTAATAAAATAAGTGACGAATATGTTTTTCAAAAGAGAATATTTACGAATTTTGTAGTATTTGATTATGACATATAGAGGTGTTAGTTAAGACTTGATTATGAGTTGGTTATACATATTGTGATATTAGTTATGACTCAGTGTGATGTTGGTTATGACATTATTTTGGTTATGATCCAAAAACTCTTTGATTAAATGGTGTTTGATTATAACTCCTTCTGTTTTTAGCTATGACTCCCATAGGATTGAGTTACGATATTTGTAATAATTTGACTCACAAAAGTCATAACTTGCATATAGTGCATATAGCATTAACCTTTTGAAAATAGACAATTTATTCTTTTGGAGACAAACACAATAAAATAAAACTGTTATGATCATTAGATTGACTTAATTTTTTCTAAGGATGATAGAAAACCCTACCAAATGAATGGTTTGGATCATCAAAATCAAGACTAGACCTAACATAACGGTCAAGTTCAAATTAGAACTTCAAAAAACTTAAGAGAATTGTAGGACCAACTACGAGTTCTTTTTCAATGACCCGAGTTTCATTTTGTAAGGGCTTTCGTTTATTTCATCTATTAAAAAAATTAAATTTATTTAATAATCGTAGTGTTATTATTTTATCTTATTTATCTCTAAAAAAATAAATAATTTACTTTTAGAAACATATTTTTAGTTCATTAGTTTATTATTTAACGTGTCAATATTTTATTAATAATTAAATAAGGAAAATTACTCACCAGTAGTATGAAAAATTATTTACAAAATAATAATAAACATTATAAATATTAATAATTAAAATGATAAACATTTTCACTAATATATAATAATTTTTAAAAATCCCCTTTGAATGATAATTTTCTCAATAAAATATACAAAAGTACTGTAACTCATCTACATCAGAGGTGAGAATACGTTGGAGTAGGGGTGAATAAAGATCAGGTTGGGTCGAGTGACATCTCATTCGCCATTCGTCTAAAATTAGGTGGATTGAAAAAAGTCAATCCGCATCCGTCTACAGGTTTGGCAGATGCGGATTGAGTGGGCCGTGTGGGTTGGTGGACTGTCACGACCCAAACCCGCCCCTATAGGTTTAGCGTCGTAACCGGCCAGTGTTCCGTAGATTACCGACGGCCTCATAGACAAAAAACATAATATTAGGGGCAAGTGGAAGAAGATAACAAATATTCAACATCCATTGAGCTATGCAGACATATACATGACAGAAAAATTTAAAACTTTTTATATACATATATTATCACATCATTCTTGCGGCATCATATATATACAGATGACACAAAATGGGACTTAACCCTATTAAACAAAGACTAGAGTAACCAAACAAGAAAACAAAACTTAAACTTTAATCACATAGCCATAACCACTTAACATATCCGAAACCTCTATGGGAGGCGCATAGGTTGGCTGACAAAAACAAATTCCAGGTAGACACCTCTAAGCCTGGTCACGCGCCTGATCACTTACATTAAACAATGAGCTGGAGCCCGGTGAATAATAACAGAGTAAAGGTTTTATGAATGATGTCCATAACGGATTCAAAAATCAAAATTCAGATTCAGAAATAGATTCATATTCATATTTAGAGTTTCCAGATAGTCATATGTGGTGCTTCCATTAGCGCTAACAAAACAATTGACCCATTTATATGGGACATAAACAGTTGACTCATGTGCACAGAGATGTTCATAAGGATCCATAACAGTTGATCCATGATCACATGGGATGTATAGTTGACTTATGATTACATGAGACGTTCAATTGACTCGTGATTAGATAACAGATATCACGTGATGCTAAGGATGCCACGAATACATTTCAGAAATCTAGACAATCATTCATCCATACAGAAAATATCCCGGATTAAATTAGAATGATGGGCAATTAAAATTCAAATTTCATTAATTAATTAAATGTTAATTATTATATGTGGTAGGGTCGTCACACAGATGGATACGATCGATCTGGCGGTTTGGACTTTACAAATTTTAGGCATTTTTTTAATTGTAATTTGTAAATTCTACAATCTCCAATAATTAGTAATCTAAAATAATATGTATTATTTGTCTATAATAGGCCATGGCACCACACATGGATATTTTTAAGGTATTGTTTTCTATTTTCACAAAAATATAGATTCTATTATTTCTCTCTATATTGTTACTTGTTAGCAGTTTCTTTTTCTTTTTTTTCTTTTTCCGAACCTACAGGTAGATCAGGTTCATGCAGGTGTGAGATGGTTGATCTGCCACCTGAACCGTAAATTTTGAAATATTTCATCTGCATCTGTGCGTTGAAAGACACACATCCGTCTAAAATCAATCAGGTTGGATTGGTTCGATCAAGTTAGACGAATTCATGATCATCCCTACGTTGAAGGGTGCAACTCGGGTGGGTTTGGGCGGGTTAAGAGGTTGTCTAAGTCCAACTCAAGTTGTGTTGAGAGTTGTCCAGGCCTGCTCAAGCCTGAATTATAACTCGAGATTATTTGCCTAAGCCTAACCCGAGCTAAACCCAAATTGCCGGAGTTGCCCGAATTGCACATAAATTTCAAAAAAAAATTCCTTTCTTTCTTTTTAGTGCAGCTAAGTTAATTAATTTGTTAACATTAGACTATTTATATGTATATATATTTTATAAAATCATTAATAACATCAAACATATAATTTATACAATGTAAGAAATATGTCGTTATGATATATAGTATTTACAATTTATGAGTGAGAAAAAATAAATAAGTAAAATTTTATATTGTGTTGCTTGTGTATATAATATATATTCAATATGATCTAACGATCTAAATTACTTTAATATCATTTAATGACTAATAATTTATATGTAAATTCAATATTTCCATATATTTACATATATAATTCAGGTTACGGGCTATTTGGATTGTTTGATTTTTTGCTCAAGCCCGCTTAGATTTAAGGGCAAACTTCACTTTACGTCCTTGTGGTTTGGGCCGGGTGCAGATTACCCCCCTGACATTTGGAAATCACCATATAATCCCCATATGGTTTATGGACTAAAATGCACATTTAGTTTTTTTGTCTAAGATAACGGTCTGTGGGAGTCACACGCCTATATAGAAAGTATGTCTACTGTTAGGACGAAAATTCCTTTTATATATCTTCAAATTTACCAAAGAATGTCACTGTTTTTTCCTCTATCTCTCTCTCTCTCTCTCTCTCTCTCTGTACTCCATTTCTTTTCGACACAGGGCTCCAATAACAATAACCACAGAGTTTTGATTACCACCATGATCAAAACGATTTGTTACTATAAGATTTTTGGCCACTTCTTTGTTGTAATGTTGTTTGATTTATATAGTATGTATTTGTGTTTTATTTGATTGATGTGTAAATATTATTCTACGAATCTGATTCCATTGATGGGTCTTTTCATGAATCTGATTCCATGATTGATTTATCACTCTTAGACTTTATGGATGGGTCTTCTTTGATTTTATTATTCCCAAATTTTCTGTAACCCATTGATTTCTACAGTATGTATTTGTGTTTGGTTTGATCAATTTGAATATGATTTCATGGTGTTTAATGAATCCATTGCGTGTGCGAGCGAGCGCGCGCGCGCGCGCACACACACACACACATATATATATATATATAAATTATGAATGTGTATATGTATCATATTATGTTTACAATCTTTGATATATATTAGATATATTTGTGGAATATACAATCACTGAAACCTGTATTGATTTATATATATACATATATATACCCTTCAAAATTCAAACTATTTATGAATCAAAATAGAAAAATATAGCAAGAATTAGGTGGTCTTCAAGGGTAAATTTTTTAAGAAATTAAGGGGGAGAAATGGGAGAAGTTAAAAATGGGTTTTGTTGTGCGTTTTGTGCGAAAGGCAGCACTCAGATTCCATCAAGCAAATAGATACAAGGGCTCCAATAACAATAACCATGGTTGCTGCCATAAGAGAGAGAAGATGCAAGAAGAACATAAGTTAAATGAAAGGATGAAGAAGACAAGGGTGGGTATAAAGGTCAATTTACCATTGTTGTTAACAGAAGTTAGACGTGCACTTTAGTCCATAAACCATGTGGGGGTTATGTGGTGATTTTCGAATGTCAGAAGGGTAATCCGCACCCAGTTCAAACCACAAGGGGGTAAAGTGAAGTTTGCCCTAAATTATACCTAGATTTTTAACTTATATGTCTTTAAGTATATATGTATATCCATATCTATTCAGATGTGTATGGTACAGATTCACCATTGAAATTGGGTCTTCATTAAAGCTATAGATTGGAGTTGTTTCAGCTTCTTCTTTCCACCATACTCACAATTAGATCAATACATATGTATGTGTGTGAATAATGGATTTTTATAGTTTTTATGCTCTTGATTTTTTTTATTCCACTTTCTTTTTAATAGAATATGTTCTGCAAACATTTGATTCATTAGAATTGATTGTGGTTGTTGAATTGACTATGGCGGTGGTGGTGGTTGCGTTTTCTGTTAATAGAGATGGAAGAAGACAATGTTATAGTACAAAGGGCATAAAGGTTTTTTTACATTTTCTGTTAACAGAGTTAATTATGCATTTTAGTCCAAAATCACATGGGAGATCTTTGTCTATTTTTAAACGTGAGGGGGGCATAGTGCTCTAGGGTCATACCATAGGGAGGTAAAATGAATTTTACCCTTTTTTTTAACTGTAGTGGAGGCAAAAAAGCAACAGTATCTACCTGTCCCTTCTAAGTTAATCCAATTAGAAGTATCCATATTGCATATATGATGTGTGCTATTGCCATCTTTAGTGGAAATCTACACTATAATTCCTTGGAAACCTCTATTTTACGACTGTTCTTGATTACATTGTGTTTTTCTCCAAATAAGTGAATTTCATGCGCATAAAGGCCTCGTTTGGGAACTTGGCTGTTTTAGTTTGCCTTTTTGGCTATTTTATGAGATGAAAAAGAGTTGTGTTTGGGATGATTTGTGGATTTTTTTGTAGTTGAATAGATGGTTGTGAGAGAAAAAGTGATTGATAGATGTTGTAGGATCTAACATTTTGTTTTATTGGCTATTTTAGCCTCTTTTATTTTTTATTTATTTTTATTTTTTGTCTCTATTGGCTATTTTAGCAAAAAAAACTGTTCCCAAACAGGGCCAAAGTTTGCTAGCCCCAAGTTATATCTGAAAGGTGTTACAGAATTGGGGAAAAGAACATTAAGAAATTGGAAGATTCCCATTTACTCAGGGTTATAAATCTTCATCTTAATAACAGACATAAGAATGTAAGTTATGCGTGTTCAAGAAGCAAAACACCGAAAGTAGGATATTTGCCATGGGTTTTTCCTTCATTTGTGTTGTTGTGTGATATAAGTGAAGTTTGAGATTTATTGTGGGGAAAAAAATTGTTGAGAACAGTTGAAGCACCTTCAGTAGCAAAGACTAGATGTAGTCAAGGGACATTTTCTTCAGCAATGACAACTATGTATATAATTACTACCAGAATCAAGAATGTTTACACATTTTGGAATAACATCACCACCTAATTATCAAGCAAATGAATTAATAATCTCAAGATACCTTGGACCAGATAAGGTATTATAACCATTGATAATGAATAATAATGAGTAATGTATTTCTCTGTCTCTCTCTCTCTCCCAAAAAATAAAAAATAAAAATGAACAGTTCAAGACATCATGTTCACTGGTTAGCTAGTAAATCCGATAGTATCTCACAAGGGAAGGTTCAAAGCCAAAAGCTACCTATCCTTTGCAGAATATTTTCAATTTCTGTACTCTCTGTATTTACATCATGTTGTTGCATTTTCTCTCTGTCAATTTCATTCATGTGGGGGATTGTTGGAAAATTTATAAAGAGGTAGTTGTGAATTGAAATAGACTCCATTTTGAATGAAAGGGTGTAACCTTTCATGGTGTCTTTTTGTTTTAAAGGAAGGGTTAAACCTCCATTTGAATGAAAGGGTGCAATCCTTTCATGGTGTCTCTTTATTTTAAAGGAAGGGGTATGTCCCTTTTTCATACCTTTTCTATTCAAATTGAATAGGTGCCAACAAGGCCTATATAAAGGTAGCCCCATTCCAATTTTGATTGATTCCGAAAATTCATTTTCCTTGCCTTCATTTTGCTCTCTTGCGTCCTTTATTCTTCATATTATTTTAGGAAAAATTTCAGAGAGTTATAGAATACAAGGTTCTGGTTCGTCGAACAAATTTGTTTGAAGTGCTACTACAAATTTGTGAAGATCATTGTATCCTGGGAGATAGACGCCACATAACCGTAAGCACCGTAGCGGGGCGAATCTGTCTTAAGGACAGAGTGTCACACACTCGACTTGGTCTTGTAATTTTTATTTGGTTCGACAAAATAAATCTGGTATGTTATTTATTTATTTTGTTTGAATTTATTTCAAGTTATTTTATTTACACAGAAGATTGTTCCAACAATATGTAAAAATATTAGAAATTTCATATAGGTGTGGGAGCTATATAGGATTCACATTGTATGAGTCTTACACCCATGTAAAACATTTGATAAAACTTTTAATAAAATTTTTAAAAATTTTAACATTACTCTTACGTGGTTTATCTTTTAATTAATGACTATACATTAAAACACTTTCAAGTCAATTGGAACATTTTATGTATGGCCTTTTCGGACGGAGCTTCACATGCGAAGAGAAGGCTAAACTATCCTGCATTGACAACCTTTGTACATATTGTGTAGTAATCTTTTTTTTTTTATTTGTCCAATTCTTTGGTTTCCTGTGCCGGATTTAATTCCACTTAAAAATATATATATATATAATCACAAGGGAGTATGACTATAAATGAGTCCAGTATTGATTTTTTAAGAATTATTTGAAATTTTAATAAATTATAAAAAATAGTTTGAACTTACTTTTTTTGTATAATTATACAGTACTTATAACCTTACCAACATAAATTTGAGATTAATTTGATTGAGCTTTCACAATCTAATTTTTGAGAATCTTTAGTTAGGTGGGGGAAAAAAAAAAGAAGTATTCATTATTTTCATAAGGTTATCTCTTTTTTGGGTGAAAATAATTTTTGAAAATTTAAAAATAACTTTTTTTTATTTTTTATTTTGTCTTTATTTTTGTCAAACTATTTTCTGGTTTTTTTTTTAACTCAAAAAAATAAGTTCCAAAAATTCAACTAAACATATGGTTGTTTATGTACGAATCAATCTTGAACGAACTTTTAGTAAATTGAATATGAGCTAAGCATAAATCAAACTTGAATACTCAACCAAACATAGTTTATGTATGAATTAATTTTCAAATGAACTCTTGACTAGTTGAATATAAGTTGAACATGAATCAAACTTGAATAACTTGGTTTATTTTTCAAAAAAAAAAAAAAAAAACTTGATTTAGTTTGCAATCCAATGTGAGTAAAATTGGAGTTGGGATGGTTGTTGTGCCCGTTGAGCCGATGAGACCCATTTCAGAGTTTATTTTGATTTATTTGAATCATTCATTTTTTAGAGTACATTACATTGAATAAAACATACCTGCAAAAAATTAAATTAATCAGATATCGATAACATTTTCATCGAATTACATTGATATTTAGTTTATACATTAAATCACATTTACTATTATTTTTTTAGATACAAATACAATTTGATAAAAAAGTTATCAATGTCAAATTAACTTAATTTTTTATAAATATATTCTACTTGATATGAGTTAAAAGTAATTGATTTGGATCATCAAAATAAAAGGCCATATCTAAAAAACGAATAATTCATAGACCCTGAAATGAATACCATGAAACACACAATAGGGATTGTGCGGGGCACAACAGCCATTCAAATTAAGAGTAAAAAATGAAATATGGGAATGGGACCAATAAAGCAATGTATTAAAGAAATAAGAAAAATAAATATAAATATAGTATTTTTTATGTATGAGTTAGAATGCTTAATTTATATGCATGATCAAAATTGAAATACGTTAATTTGCCGCTCGAAATGAATAGGCTCCTCGATTGGCTTGGTGGTTTAGTTTAGACTATAGAGAGTGTCGTTTTCAAAGAGTGCTCTCCACCCCCCAATGAATGTGGCCAAAATTCGGCCGACATTGCACTTGCACTACGTCCTATTGGATTTTGACAAAGTTGATGCATGTGTAAATTGCTTTCTAGTCGACATTAATTTTTTTTTTTTTAAAATACATTAGTTTATACAATAATGATTCATCCCCCATTTTTCTCCACCCTTTTGACCCTCTCTCTCTCATTGGTTACATTTTCTTTTTCTTTTTCTTTTTTTTCCTGCTCTTCCAATCACCACCCGCTACGTGGCAAAAGGGGTGAGGGGGTGACCCCCAAAAGGGGGTCCCAAGCATTATTCTAGCTTATATGAGTAACTAGTTACTATTATTTTTTTAGATACAAATACAATTTGATAAAAAAGTTATCAATGTCAAATTAACTTAATTTTTTATAAATATATTCTACTTGATATGAGTTAAAAGTAATTGATTTGGATCATCAAAATAAAAGGCCATATCTAAAAAACGAATAATTCATAGACCCTGAAATGAATACCATGAAACACACAATAGGGATTGTGCGGGGCACAACAGCCATTCAAATTAAGAGTAAAAAATGAAATATGGGAATGGGACCAATAAAGCAATGTATTAAAGAAATAAGAAAAATAAATATAAATATAGTATTTTTTATGTATGAGTTAGAATGCTTAATTTATATGCATGATCAAAATTGAAATACGTTAATTTGCCGCTCGAAATGAATAGGCTCCTCGATTGGCTTGGTGGTTTAGTTTAGACTATAGAGAGTGTCGTTTTCAAAGAGTGCCCTCCACCCCCCAATGAATGTGGCCAAAATTCGGCCGACATTGCACTTGCACTACATCCTATTGGATTTTGACAAAGTTGATGCATGTGTAAATTGCTTTCTAGTCGACATTAAAATTTAAAAAAAAAAAAATACATTAGTTTATATGAGTGAGTAACTAGTATTAGTGAATTTAGTTTAGGAAGAAAAAATAAAGACATATGTATTTTTTTTTTTTTAAATACACCTACACTTAAAAAATATAACATTTGTAATTTTTTTTAAAAAAAAAATACCAAATACAAAAATTATAAAAAAAAATACGAAAATTCAATACATTTTCATATTTTGTTGTATTTAATAAATTTTTTAAAGATTTTTGTATAATTTTTTACTATTTAAGTATATTAAGATTAAGTAAACCTAAAAAATTTTTAAAAAAAAAGATTAAAATATTTTTAAAAAATCATTAAAAATATAAAAATACAAATTCAAAATTCAAAAAATTGTTTTTGAAAATTAAAAACCAAACATGGTCAAGTTTTCTTTTATTACTTCTTAGAACATTATAATCATAGTTTAAAGTCAAAATTATTTTCACAGTACAAACGAATTAATTCTGAAAATTAAATTGTAAAGAGAATTTATATACACAGAATTAAACAATAAAGAAATTATTTAAAAATTAATATGACGACAGAATGGGTTATTAATACTATAAATATTGGGGAACTGACCCAAATGCCCCATTTATCCCCAAAACAAATTCAATATTCCATTAAGTGCTCAAATCATCAATCAGACGAAAATACCCACAATATATCATCCAATTTATACGCGCACAACCTTCACCCACGATCATCTCAGTCTGATCAGTACACCGTCATATCTCCGCCGTTTGACTCTGCATTCTCAGTCCTCCATCTCTACACCGTTCGACTCCACTACCTTTGAAATCCTACCCTAACCACAAAACGAACCTATTTGTCTTCTTCATTCGTCGACTCTTACCAACACAACACCAAGCCGTTCATCTTTTTTAATCGGCGACTGTCAACAACATGAAGAACCATCACAACTTTGAAGAAATTTCATAGTTCTTGACTTTTGATTCACAGAAATGGGAAAAAAAAAGTAACATCTCTCTTCACCAATTATTTTTTATTCAAATTTGTACATTATTCTTTCATATTTCGTACATATCATACCGTTTCAATAACACTTTCATAAAAAAAACCCCTTGTAAAACATATTTTACATACTTCAAAATGTATAAACTATCTTTTATATATAATCCCTTGTTTTATAACATTCTAGTCCCTTGTTTTTAAACATTCCAATCTCCTGTTTTTATACATAAATTCATGTTTTTACACATTCAACTCCTTGTTCTTATTCTTGTTGTTGTTACTTCTTCTTCTTGTTAAATATTGACTTTTATTCTTCGTATTGTTACTACATTTCATTGAATACTTAATCTTCTTGTTGTTATTGTTGTTGCTTGCAAAATAAATGGGTTGTTCTTATTGTTGATAGTGTTTATAAAACTGAAACATCAGACCGTTTCATCACTCTACAACATATTTAAATTTATTCAAACTGCAAATAAAATTACAAAATTACATAGTTTAATCACTATTCAAAACAAATAGGTAACTTATTATAAAGTGCAAATCAAACTGCCAAATTATACAGTTTTGTAACTATTAACAATAAATAGATATAACTTCATATTAAACTGTATATAAAACTGTAAAATTATACAGTTTTGTCACTATATTATTCATGCCCTACTGTCGCTTTCATTTTTTTAGAAATAGCTGTTGGAAAATATTGGAAGAAACAAACTCATATGCCCAAAAATCCAATCAGGGATTTAAGTATCTCCCCTTTTGACAGTCTTTCACTTGTATCCACTGAAATGCCACAAACATCTCCCCCTCCATAAAAAACCCAACCACCACAACAAAAAATAACCAAAAAAACCCACAAAACAACCACACTACCTACAAGAAAAAGCCCAAGACCTACACCACAGCCCCCTCCCACACAACAAACACCAACCACACCTCTAACCACAACAAAAAAAAAAAAAAAAAAAAAAAAATACAAACAAAAGAAAGCCAACAAAAAAATAAGAAACTCCTCCAACCAAAAAAAGAAAGCTCCAAGAAAGCTAATCAACTCCCGAAACAAAAACCAAGCTATCAAAAGGGAAAAAAAGAGCAGCCTCTGCAAAGAGAGTCCAACAGTTTAATTACCGTTCCAACATCGAAATAGTAATCAAACTGTTGAACGGGGTCAAATTCACAACAGCCCAACAGACAGAGCCGCAAAAAACTCCTTTTTGGCCCATTATAAATGCTCTCTCCTTGACACAAATGAAGGCTTCTTTGTAAGGCCCTGGTGTCCCACATCGGAAATGGAGGGAGAGTTCCTAGGCTATAAAAGTAAAAACCTAGACCCTTATATAGCATCGAGGCCTTTTCCCGGGTGGTGAGATCCTTATTAGAATTCCTCAGTTAAGCGTACTTAAGCTGGAATAGTTCTGGGATGGGTGACCCACTAGAAAGAACAAATCCATGCAGGCGTGGCCCAGAGTGGACAATATTGATGACATGTGAAGGGTTGGGGCGTTACAAATGGTATCAGAGTCGACTCTCCAGAGTACCGAGTGTGGGCCCTTGGCTTCTCTCGGTGCATGTGGGTGGGCTTGCGAGCTGGCAAGCTACTGCACGGGGACATGCGGCCTTATGGGGGGTGGATTGTAAGGCCCCGGTGTCCCACATCGAGAATGGAGGGGGAGTTCATAGGCTATAAAAGTAAAAACCTAGACCCTTATATAGCATCGAGGCCTTTTCCCGGGTGGTGAGATCCTTATTAGAACTCCCAAATTAAGCGTGCTTAAGCTGGAG
Source organism: Camellia sinensis (assembly GCF_004153795.1). Lineage (NCBI taxonomy): Eukaryota > Viridiplantae > Streptophyta > Magnoliopsida > Ericales > Theaceae > Camellia > Camellia sinensis. The sequence continues at coordinate 135,070 of NW_021026167.1, forward strand.
TAGTTATGGGATGGGTGACCCATTGGGAAGAACAAATCCATGCAGGCGTGGCCCAAAGTGGACAATATCGATGACATGTGAAGGGTTGGGGCGTTATATTCTTGGTACAGATGCTACAATTCCATTGTAGCAGAAATGACAACACTCTACAACAAAAGAAAAAGAGCATTTATACTTGGCAAAAAGGAAATGAAACTCAGAAACAGTGATGTGAGGCTCATTTTTGGTATCGACTATGGAGAAGACAACATCACCACCAAATCCTATGCAAGACCAAAGGATTTTGAGCTCGCATTTTACAAATGAAGATGCAAATCAGTAAAGAGATTGGATAGCAAGTCATTGACCAAAATGTTTCAACAAACAAAAAAAGGAAAATCAACCAATGATCGTCAAGATCTTGCAAGGGTCATCACCCTTTACTTGTGCCTAAAACTTCTCATGCCTACAACAGGCCATACACTCATTGGAGTTTCCTCAACGATGTTGACAATCTCAACAACACCAAGAAATACAATTGGGTTGAGGCAATAAAAGACACACTGATGAATTCAATGGCAAATACAAACAACAACTCAAGGCATGTCACTGGATGCGTCATGTTACTCTTGGTAAACACACTTCTCAGCTATTTCACACAAAAATATCAAACATCCAACTATTTCGAACTATCTAACATATTTCAATTTTTTTTTCATAGTACTGGTACTGTGAGCACAGTAAGCTCCTCTGACCATCCAACAAAGAAGGCTTCCCAAGGTTTATGAAGTGGAACCTTGGAAAAATGTACTCCAAGTGGAAACATATCAACCTTCCTGACTTTGAAAATGTATTTAAACTCTTCTATACTCTCATAGCACAAATTTATTCAACACTCCTTTCACAGTCATTATAGTAACAATCATGTTATGAAACTGTAAAAGTTTTCAGTTTCAAACAACATATTTTCAATACTTAACTCACATTACTCACAATACAAATCATATTATGAAACTGTAAAAGTTTGCAATTTCAAAGCACATATCTATTTAACACTCCTATCACTCATGTTATGAAACTATAAAAGTTTGCAGTTTCAACACACAAATCTATTCAACAATCTTTTCACATTGATTACACTAACAATCATGTTATTAAACTGTAAAAGTTTGCAGTTTCAAACAACATATTTTCAACACTTAACTACATTACTCACAGTACAAATCATGTCATGAAACTGACAAATTTTACAGTATTACTGATATATGCCATATTGTTCCAATGCAGGTTGACCAAAGTGCTTTAACCCAAATGGAACAAGAAATACAGTTATTGCATATCAATCAAAGCACATCAATAGACTCTTCAGTAAAGAAACATGACCACAAAAAGGACAATAAGCGGAAAAAAACAAACAAAAAAAAAAAAAAAAAAAAAAAAAAAAAAACTTCTAGACAGTGATGAGGGCGACTTTTTTGAAGAAAAACACCAATCAGAATTAGAACAAGAACAACAACAAAAAAGAAAGAAAAGAAAGCAAGAACCACAAGAAGAAGCAGAAAGTGATGAACAAGAAGAAGAGAGTGATGAAGAAAGAAAACAAGAGACTGAAGAAGAAGAAGAAGAAGAAGAAGAAGAAGAAGAAGAAGAAGAAGAAGCTGATGAACAACAAGATAATGAAGAAAAAAGAAGAAGAAGAAGAAGGTGATCAACAAGAAGACACTGATGAATAAGAAGGCCAACAACAAGAACAAGAAGAAGAACAAACAAACCAACAACAAGAAGTCAATGAACAAGAACTGACAGACTAACAACAACAACAACATGAAAAAAAAGAACAAGCAAAACAACAACAAGAAAAAGGATAGAACAACAAGAAGAACTCCAAGAGAAATCTGACATATTTTTTGCACAAGGTAAACTCTTGTCTAATGCTGAACTAAACTGCAAAATTTAATTAAACTAACCAAAACAAAATCCAACATTTTTATAGGTGATGACCAAGTACAAACATCAACCAAAGAGGACGACAAGGACAAACTCATAGCAGTCATGAAAGCACAAATACAAGAAATGGAACAAAAATTCATAGCTGAATTGCGTAGAAAAGAAGACCAGTCGAAGGAAATATCTGCAAAAAAAACTGGAAGTCCCCAACAAAGATCAACGGTCAAGAGAATTAAACAAAAGTCAAGAAAACAAGCACATAAGCCAGATTTTGAATACCAACCAATGACAAAAGTCAAAGAAGATACAAGGAACAAGACAGAAGCTGCTGCTAATGTATCCAAACCAACAGAGGGTACTGATGAAGAAAAAGAGAAGAAGAATGAAAAGAAAAAAGAAGAAATCAAAACAGAGAAAGAACCTGCTACTAAACCCGAGCAAAAAGAGGGTGCTCATGAAGCAAAACAGCAGCGGAAAAAAGAAGAAGATGAAAGCAGATATTGACCAAGAGAAAGAAGGTGCTGCTAAAACCAAGCCAAAAGAGGATGCCAATCGAGAGAAAACACAAGTTCAAGTATTGGAAAGTGATGATGATTTCAAAGAAGAATCAATCCACAACAAGCCACTCGCCATTTTATGCGGCAAAAGAAACAAGGTTTGGCATAGCCTATCCAAAAAAGACCAAGACCAAATTCAACTCATCAACAACACACAACAAGTGCTTGTGTCTGGTTTGGCAGCGAAGATGAAAATTGCATATACTTTTCAGATATATGCCGATTGACCAACAGGGAAGCCTTATATGGAAATGTAGGTCTCTAACTGCACAATTTTACAGTTTATGTTCATATTCAATAACCTATTCCACAAACCTAACACATTTTCATATATAACATGTTTCAGGTCATTGATGCCTTTGCAGAAATGAAATTGGCACTCCAACCATCAATTAAAGAATTTGAGAAACATGATCTAGCATTTGCAAGAAATTCATACGCAGGAAGATCTTACGTTTTCTCAACACTCATCAATGTAAACAAAACTTAACATACCTTTTAATATTATTCAAACTGCAAAATTTTCTACTTTCTTAACATGTCTTACTACATACTTTTATAACATATTTCAAACATATATAAATTACAGACTTCACTACAAAACCAAGATCAAGCACTGAGAGAAAAAATGATAGACAACCAGTTTCTAGAAGCAATGAAAAACAGATATATCCATTTCATAATCAACCACGACAACCATTGGACAATTATAGTCTTTGACAATACTGATAGGATATGGAAGCACTATGACACTTTGAGGCCAGCAAAAGCTTGCCACAACAAGCACTTTGAAATTACAAAGGAAATTGTAAGTTAAATAAAATTTCCTGCTTAGTTCCATTGCTTTCAAAACATGTTAGCACATCACTATAGCTAACAAAAACACCCACTAACTATTTTGTAGCAACAACATCAACTGAGATGGAATAAAGCATTATTCAGCAATCAAGGAAACATGTTATCATTTCAAGAGTGTAAGACAGTAATTGCATCAATTGAGGAATGCCCACAACAAACCCCACACTCGTAAGATACAAACTTAATAACTAATGTTCCAATATGCTAAATTTTGCAGTTTTACCTAACTAATTAACTTCATCTAAAACTTTGTAGGAATGATTGTGCAATCGCCGTCTGCAATGCTATCAACCAATATATCAACTGGCATCCTGTACAGAAATCACTTCGACCAACTGAGTGGGTCAAATTTCGAGCAGAAATCTCAGTCAATTCCTCAATGATAAGAACTGATCTTTGAAACTCGAGCACTACAAAATGTTGACAAAACATACAAAACCATAGAAACAATGAACAAACTTCTTGACATTACAAATACTCAATTGAACATATTTTTGTACTTTTTAAATTTTTTTTTTTTTTACATGTGACAAGTACTTTTTATGTTTTTGGGAATTGATCTTCTTGTGGTTATTATGGTGAAAATGATTGTTGTCATTGATATTGTTGCTATTTTTCTTCTTCTTATTATTGTTCTTCTTCTTCTTGCGCTTATTATTCTTATTTGTGTTCTTTTGCTTATTATTGTCATCACATTTGTGGTTGCATATATTTTCATACAGTAAAGGTTGTTTATAATAATTCTTCAAACTGCAAAAATATGCAGTTTCATCAGGTTGTTTTTAATAATTCTTAAAACTGTAAAATTATGTAGTTTCATCAGGTTGTTTCTCATAATTCTTAAAACTGCAAAATTATGCAATTTCATTACTCAGACAAAAATTATGCTACATAATTATGCATCCAATTTCATGACTCAACAAACAGATGAACTGCATTTCAAAATTGAAAATAAAACTGTAAAATTTTACAGTTTTGTCACTACGAAATATGAAATAAATATATCATGCAGTAAAATTGCATTTCAAGATTATACAGTTTCAATAAGAAATTTTTAACAACCTTCTCAACATTCCACAAAAATAAAACCAACCAAATCTACCAAAAAAAAAAAAAACTATTACAAAACAACTTCAATAACTAAAGAACACTTCAAAAAAGAAAAAAGAATACAACCAACTTTATTCATTACTTCCATAATATCAAGTATTACATTTTATTATCATAATTCCTCAATTTCAAATACAAATCCAAAAGAATAGACTATGGTCTCAAATAGCAGCTTTGCACGTCTTTTTATTGTGATTCCCATATTTCAAGCACCTCTCACACTTGATTTGCTTCACATTCTCACCCCTAGAAGGTATCATCTTCTTCTTGTTCCGCCTGGGCTGCTTCTTCGTTATAGGAGGTTTGATAATCGAACTACCGACACTATCAAAATCAAATCTCTCACTTAAAGGCACTAGATAAACAGATTCCTTGTACGACTTTCTAAAACAATCCACATGAAAAAAAGGATCAATGAAATCATACACATCTCTACCACTACTACGTAAAGCATGCACAACATGACAACAAGGAAAACCATTCAATTGCCATTCATGGCAAGAACAAGTCCGTCTACCAATATCAATATAAAAAGAAGTAGAAGAATGAATCTCAAGCACAGTATTACTAGCAACAATCACATCCAAAGACTTAGCTAGCTTCAAAGAGTCCACCAACTTCTTTTTCATAACTGGACAAAATTTGGTAGTCCATCTTTTAGATTCAGCACTTCTATTAAACAATTGAGTTATGATTTGAATCCTAATTATATCAACCATACAAGTAATAGGCAACTTACGGGCCCTACCAATCCAATTATTGTAAGACTCGGCAACATTAGATAACATCTCACCATATCATTTCCCTCTAAAAAATGCATTGGCCCACTTATCATTCAGCAAACCATTCAACATACTATTAACTCTACCATTCCCAACAATGCGGCTCAATTTCTCCATATAATGTTGGAAAGAAGTAACAGTTGACGCATAAACACATTTAACTAATATTTTCATCAAAGTCAGCTTATAGTTAGTACGAAGTCCCACCAATTTGTCAATCAAATTTCTCTTCAAATGATTCAAGCAATATGCATGATGTGCATTGGGAAAAATCACTGAAAGAGCGTTTAGCAATCCATGTTGACGGTCAGACACAAAGGTCAATCTCTGGCCTGAATCAACAGCCTTTAACAACTGACTTAAAAATCATATCCAATTATCTTGATTTTCAGCATCAACAATCGCAAAAGCCAAAAGAAACGGGCTTGAAAACAAAATAACATGAACTGCAAAAATTAGCAGACTCACAATACAATAACAAAAACCAAAATCCACCAACTACCAAAACACACTGACAAACCAAAACTATACTAACTGCAAATAAATACATACCTTGATTACCATCCTTTGATGTTGCTGCAAGCAAATGCCCTTTGTAACGCCTCTTCAAGAATGTACCATCAACAAACAACAATGGACGACAAAATTGAAAGACATACAAACATCTATGAAATGCAACAAACAATCTCCGAAAACACCCACTACTTTTATCCACATCTAATTCAAACACACTTCCAGGATTTGTTCTCATACCCGTCTTAAGGTACCATCGAAATTGGTCAAAAGAAATTGCAAAATCATCAAACAATCCACCTCTTGCCTTATCAACTCCTAACCATACAACCCGATGAGAAACATCTATACCATATTGCTTCTTTAACTTTTTTTAACTTCAATAAGACGAGTCAACGGATTATCACTAATATCATTATGTACAATATCAGACATAAGTCTAGGACTAACCATTTTGTTACAAGATCTACGAGCAACAACCCCACAAGTATGCACATTATCCAACTTCATAATAAAAAAAATACCGGAATTCATTAACACCATTCCATGCACAAACCATTTACAACTCGTAGACGACTTCATCATACATTTAGCAGTTACTCTTGTTGCATCGTTTTTTAAATAATTCACTATAAAACCACACTCAATTGCATACTTAGCCAATGCAATGCGGAACGCCGGCATTCCACCTTCAAATTCTTGACCAACACTGAACTAGCAGACAACAAAACTCTCTCTGGTTTTGGATAAAAACTAGGCAACAAACCACCAAAATCATCACAATCGTTTACTAAAGAACTCTCACAAATTACAGAATCAATCCTAGAAGAATTATCATCAACCTCCACAATTCTCTTATCACCCACAATAACATCAACAACATAAGAACCACTACAACTTACCATTGACATCATATTCTCCAAATCATCATCACATTCAACAATACAATTAGAATATTCAAGAATAGAGAAAAACAAATAAAAGTTACCAACACTCAACTCCTTGAACTTCGCAGCTATTTTCTCAACAACTTCATGATAATTACATCCCTCACTAATCTTAATTGCAGCACAAGAATTATTGTATTTGCACATTAACATGAAACACCCCTCCATATTACAAAATCATAAGCCAGCAAACAATTGTTTACAGATTCCAAATTGTAAAATTATACAGTTACAACACATCAGTATCAAAACTTCACAATTCACAATTCTAGACTGCAAAATTATACAGTTACAATGTATCAGTATCAAAACTTCAGAATTCATAATTCCGAACTACAACTTCAAAACATATTACACTATACAACAAACAAAATCAACAAAATCAAAATCATTACATTATATCACATACAAAAATCACAAAATAAGTATCAAACAAATAAAATTTATCACAAAATAAAGAACTATAACAATATTGCCAAACACAAACTAGATATCATGCAAATTTGCTTATGTATATATATACATATATTATTATTCTCAAGACAAACAATATAGAGCAATAAAAGAGTACCAACAACAAAATCCACAGGGGATTACATGAGTCTCATTTCTTCTTTCAACATTGATAGACCAGTACAAATATCAATTATTCTATTTATATTAGGATCATCAATACAAGTTCAAAATCCAAGAGCTCAGATGTTCTATACGAGAAGCCCAGCAACAGAAACTCATGTATATTTACCATTAGGATATATATATATATATATATCTCAAATCAAAGCGTAATACAATCATTTAAAAAATAAGAAAATAAAAAACGGAACCTCTGGGTACAAAACTTAAAAAACTGTAGACCTATTAGTCTATTAAAAATATAGTGGGAATAAAAGAAAAATAGATCCCCTACATATTACTACATAGTAATTTTTCTATAAATATTCTTTAGTGCCAGCTTAATTACACAATCACCAAAAACATTATAGGCCCGCCCATAAAAAAGACTCCAAATTTACGTTAATAGTATTAGCCCAAACCAAAATCTAAGCCCCATAAAGATATGATCTCCAATTTAAGCCCAAGAAAAAACATCCAACTCCAAACCAAATTGTGTTGCTCTGCAAATTGATGAAAAAATTGAGAAGCAACTTTTTTTGGCTTTTTTTTTTTTTGGTTAAAATAATGCTAAAAGATAAAATAAACTAAAATAATTAATAAGATAAAATGTCACATCAAATTCATAATCATTTTACTTTTTATCTCATAAATATTACATCTAACTGCAAAAAGATTTAACTATTTTTCTAAACATAAAAATTTTAACCTTCTGAAATAACTAAAAACTAAAACAATCTATTAAAATAGTAACTTTCCACAACAACACATTGTCTACGTGGTTTTGTTGTGATGGCGTCACAAAAACGTGAGCATGGATGATCCAGAGGCTCCAGTCAATAATACACGGGCGAAAAGAAGTCGCATTGGAGAATACGGTTAATAATTTTAGTTAAAAATCAAAAAAAATTATTATAAATTGTTCATTTTTTATATAAATTTTTATAAAAAATAATTAAATAATATAATATAACCGTTGTTGCTTCACGTGATCGAGAGAGAAAAATGAACGTAAGGTCTAGTCGGCCAGATTCGGTGCTAAAAAGTTAATTTTTTTGATTTTAAATATTTTTTTTTAAATATACAAAAAAAAATTAAAAAATTGATAAAAAAATTAAAAAATTAAAAAATTAACTTTTTAAAAAGTCTCGTTTGATAATATCAATTTTTAAGCTAAAAATAAAAAAGCCAACAATTTATACTAAAAAATCAAATATTCTATTTTTGCTTTACTTTTTACATATTTTTTCAAAAAAAATTAAAAATTTATTCTAAATATACTAACTTTTTTATATTATATTTTAATCAAAAAATAAAAAAATTACTTAAAAAATCTGTTGCCAAACCAAACTAATTGCGAAAATATGCCATAGTAGCCTGCTGTGCAATTTGCCAAGGTATTCAAGCCTCGGGAATGCCCATTTCACACTTCTCATTTCCATCACCACCGGTCAAAGGGTCTCTCTCTCTATCCATCACCCGTTCATCAATTTGAAGAAAAGAAATATTAGCTATTATGAAAAAAATTTATGAAAATAATAATAAAAATTTTGTAATCTTTAAATTATACTTATAATAAAGCATCACATATTAATTAAAATAATTCAAAGATCATAAATCTTTCATAATTATTTTCATAAATTTTTTTTTTTATGATCCCTAACTTTTTTCTTTGAAGAATAGATAAAAAACTATTTCAGTGTCAATTTGTGTTAGAAAATTGATCATTCCTCATCAGTACCGGTGAAACACAGAATAATAAAAACAAAATAAAAAAATCACAAATACAATAACACAAGAATTGAATAGAGTTATATTTACGATTATTGTAATTTTCATTATAATCAGAAAACGATTATAAATCTTTAAAAAAAAAGAGACGCCCCAGCTTTTATTTATAAGTATAGAAATTAAAGTACCGTAGAAGTAACAAAAAAATTACCAAAATGTCCAAAAATTTGGGCCAAGGTATCCCTGGACCCCTTTCCTCGGAAAGAGGCCCCCAAATCCACCTTGGATCCAAGGTCCAGAGTATAATACTTGTCAAGATCTAGGTGACGAATATGAAACTCAAAAGATTTTGTAACTTTGGTCTTTATAATTTTTTTTTTATTTATATTTATAAAAAAAATTAATTAATTATAAACAATAATTATTTTGGTAATTATTTTTTTTAAGAACTTGTAAATTGTTTACAATGCTTTTTTTCTTTATTCTTCGCCCACCCCACTAGCCACGGAGCGGGGGTCACTGCTGTGCCCCCTCTCTGCTGTGTTCTGCTGTGCCGTGAAACGGCACAGTTTCATCCCTTTTTTTTATTTTTTTTTATTTTAGAGTTTAGAATTTAGGATTTAGGTTTTAATTTTTAAAATTTATTTTTTTATTTTAGAGTTTAGGGATAATTTTTTTTATTTTTTTTATTTTAGGGTTTAGAGTTTAGGTTTAATCCTTAATTTTTTTTTAATTTTACGGAGATTAAAAATAATTTTTTGGCTTTTAATCTCTTTTAGATTATATCATTTTTTAATTTTTTTACATATTTTTTCAAAAAAAATTAAAAATTTATTCTAAATATACTAATTTTTTTATATTATATTTTAACCAAAAAATAAAAAAATTACTTAAAAAATCTGTTGCCAAACCAAACTAATTGCGAAAATATGCCATAGTAGACTGCTGTGCAATTTGCCAAGGTATTCAAGCCACGGGAATGCCCATTTCACACTTCTCATTTCCATCACCACCGGTCAAAATCTCTCTCTCTCTCTCTCTCTATCGCCCGTTCATCAATTTGAAGAAAAGAAATATTAAAGTATTATGAAAAAAAATTTATAAAAATAATCATAAAATTTTGCGACTTTTGAATTATACTTATAATAAAGTACCACACAGTAATTAAGATAATTTAAAGGTCATAAATTTTTCATGATTATTTTCATGAATTTTTTTTTATAATCCCTAACTTTTCCCTTTGAAGAATAGATAAAAAACTATTTGTGTCAATTTGTGTTAGAAAACTAATCATTCCTCATCAATACCGGTGAAACACAGAATAATAAAAACAAAATAAAAAAAATCACAAATACAATAACACAAGAATTGAATAGAGTTATATTTACGATTATTGTAATTTTCATTATAATCTGAAAACGATTATAACTCTTTAAAAAAGAGAGACACCCCAGCTTTTATTTATACGTATAGAAATTAGAGTAACGTAGAAGTAACAAAAAAATTACCAAAATGTCCAAAAATTTGGGCGAAGGTATCCCTGGACCCCTTTCCTTGGAAAGAGGCCCCCAAATCCACTTTGGATCCAAGGTCCAGAGTATACTACTTGTCAAGATCTACGTGACGAATATGAAACTCATTAGATTTTTTAACTTTGGTCTTTATAATTTTTTTATTTATATTTATAAAAAAATTAATTAATTATAAACAATAATTATTTTGGTAATTATTTTTTTTTTAAGAACTTGTAAATTGTTTACAATGCTTTTTTTCTTTATTCTTCGCCCACCCAACTAGCCACTTCATCTTCGACCACCATTTTCGATAACTTCCTCCAATAACTATTTTTGACCACCACGCCCCCACCAACTACCTTCGGTAGCCTAAAACAATCTCTAATCGTCACATTGGCATGGCCAATAACCACATCCGACCATAATGTGCAATTGTCCGTAATCATATTCTCCAATCACCACTTGTTGCTTTTCATTTGTTTTTAAAACATGATTTTAAAATTCATGTGTATCAAACTTGTTTTTATTTTTGTTTTTACCAACAATAAACTAGGACATGCAATATAAATATATATGACATGAGGTCTTGTGGTCTCAAATTTCTGACTTCTTAAATTATAAGGTAAATTATAAATACAATTATGAGGTTTATTTAAAATACAGATTGTCTTATATAGTTTTGAAAATTACATCCTATCCTTTTAAGTTTCTAATTGTCCCTTTCATCAATAAATTATCAAGTAAATTAACAAATTTTAATGTCAGAAATATATTTAAAATTAACAAAACTACGAACACTTAGCAATGGAGTGATACCACAGTATGAATATCACCCACACCAGTCACAGTGCAAAAGCTTGATTGTTTTACAAATGGGATAGAGTTAGAGAAAGAGTATGGGAAAAATATCAATCCTTATTCCGATCATCCCACATCCCATATCCCATATATACCGTATCTGATATATAGGCTGATTCTATCTAACCATCTATCCATATCTATTGATAGGATATGATAGCTATAGATATAAGATAGTGGGTTATCCAAACAAAAGGATAGATAATAATTTAAATTCAAATTCAAATTCAAATTATTTAGATGATCTTATATGGGTCATGGATCATGTCACATGGGCGCCCACATCCAGGTCCAATACCCAGCCCAATTTCCAACATCTCCCACTCACACATGAGTTGGCATGACACTACCACATCTTTATTTTAATCTCTCCAAATATTAAACAATCTCATACTAGCCAATGAACTGTGTGACTGCTGAGAACACCTGCATGTGGGAGCTCTATACTAGCAACTCAATATGAGCCAGCATAGAGACATCAACCCAAGAAGAATAAAAATAGTGTTTCATGTACCCAGACCCATCTAGTTACATCAGTCCAAAATATCTCTAATCTCTCAAGGAGTATGTTTGACCCTCCTAGGTTCTGCATTATATTCACACTCAATCAGCATCCTATACAAAGCGATGTGAGTTGCCAACAGTGAATATAGAGCAGAGATGTGGAACTAGATGATCTTCCTTTCACCCTCATATCATTTAACTCGGAATTGACCGTTTTTCTAGTAATGTCCCTTAAAACCAAATCATACATGACTGCAAACAACATATCAAAGTAGCCGAACATCAACTCCTCATCTTATGACATAGTCAAAGGTCACAAAAGGCACAAAATGAAGTCATTGGGAAAAAATGACTTTTAGGACTCACACGGTGAGGAAGTAGGGATCGATTCTCTCATCTTGTTAACGGGTCGATAAGCACATGCAGTACGAATGCATGCTATAGTGGAGTAACTCTTCCAAAGAGTGATGTTAAACTCACACACCATACAGATCTTAGTCTAGTCGCTCTTAAGCGCACAAGTCACTTCCTAACGTCTAACTTGAATTCTCTATTTGCTCGCCTCTCAAGCATCAAATGAGATCTCACATCTGGCTATCCATAACAGGCACATCATGGAAAAGTGGGTACTCTCATATCCATGGTCGGTCTCTAACAAGACCTCATCTTGGCTCTAACTAAGGCGACATAGCTAGTGAATAATTTTAGCCTCTCTCTTGGCTCCAGATCCAATAAGCCATTAGTTTCATCCTTGCTCGCTACCTAGCGCTAAAGGAGATTGCTCGTGTGAGTGAGCCAATCTTGTTTGCTAACATCAATTTATTTATTCTGTGTATACTAATTCACAAAGCATTGCAAAAAGTAGTAAACATAAATGTGTAATAGAAACAAATATGAATACTAATGGCATAAATATCTCTAAAAAAAATATGAGTTTAACTGAATACACACACACACACACACACATATATATATATATATATATATCACTATCTATGCAGTCCTAAAGCCCTAACATGAGTAAAATAAACATCTCTAGCAATGGGCTTAGTCAAAGGGTCCGCAACCATGTGACTCGTAGGGATATGTTCCAGGATCACTTCTTTCTGCGCCACAATGTCTCTCATAAAGTTGAACCTTACATCAATGTGTTTGGTTCTCTTGTGGTACTTAGGATCTTTAGCGTAAGCGAGTGCAGCCATGCTGCCATAATGGATAGTCATAGGGTCTAAAGTGTGTGTGACAATATCCAAATGCTGAAGGAATCTCCTCAACCAAACAGCTTCCTGAACGGCAAATGATCAAGCCACAAACTCAGCCTCCATAGTCGATAAGGCGACACAGGATTGCTTCTTACTGCTTCAAGAAATAGCACCATCGTTAAGCATAAAAGCATATCCTAAAGTAGACTTATGCTCATCTAAGTCTCCTCCCCAGTCAGCATCACAATAGCCAACTAGACGTAGATCTGAACTTTGATAGCAAAGTGTGTAATCTACAGTCCCTCTAAGATATTGTAATATCCTCTTAACTACTTTCCAATGAGCTAGTCCTAGGTTGGATTGGTAACGACTCACCAATCCGACTGCATAACAAATGTCAGGGCTTGTACACATCATAGCATACATCAAACTTCCAACAACATTTGCGTAGGGAACACGAGCCATCTTCTCATTCTCTTCTAGAGTCTTAGGACCTATATCAAGGCTTAGGCTTTCGCCTCTCGCAACAGGAGTGTCAATAGGTTTGCAACTTTACATTTGGAATCGCTGTAGGATAGTCTTAATGTAAGTCTCTTGAGCCAAACCGAGAAGTCTCCTAGAGAGATCCCTAAGGATCTTAACACCGAGCACATAGCTCGCTTCACCCATGTCTTTCGTCTCAAATATAGAGAACAACCACCTTTTAGTGGGGACAATCATCTCATTGTCATTTGCAGCCAATAATATGTCATCCACATAAAATGACAATATCAGAAAAATGTTCTTGGACCACTTAACGTACACATAGTGATTTTCATCGATCATTGTAAACCCATTAGAAACAATGGCTCGATGAAATCTCAGATTTCACTATCTAGATGATTGCTTTAAGCCATAAATAGATCGTTGAAGCTTGCAAACTTTGCGCTCCTGACCTACTACCATAAAGCCTTTTGGTTAATCCATATAGATCTCTTCATCTAATTCTTCATTGAGAAATGCGGTCGTAACGTCCATCTGATATAGCTCTAAGTCCAATCGAGCTATTATAGCCAAAATTAGGCGAATAGAGGCAAACCTCACAACTGGTGAAAAAGTTTCCTTATAGTCCACACTCTCTCGTTGGGTGTAACCTTTCGCCACTAGGCGAGCCTTATACCTTTCTATGGAACCATCCGCCTTGCGCTTGATTTTGAGATCCTATTTGTTCCCAATAGTCTTACGCCCTGGCGGCAAATCAACCAAGTCCCAGACATGATTTTTCTTCATAGACTCTATTTCTTCATCCATTGCAGCACTCCATTCTTTACTAGTAGGGGATGAGAGAGCCTCTTTGAGATTCTTAGGCTCCATCTCATCACTCGGAGCAATGATGAATGCTTCCTCTTCAATCTCAAAACAGCGACGGGGTATATCTCTACGTTGGCTTCTACGCCGTTGAGAATCCTGAGAATCCTCATCCATTGGATCTAATCCATGGGCAGGTAAATCGCTCCTACTGTCCCTAGAAGCTTGAGGGATTATTTCCTCATTCTTTACTAGGTTACTAGGTATGCCTTCAAGTAAATCCTCCATCTCATAGAGTTCTACATCTCTAGTTACCTCACTTCTGTTAGGGAAATCCTCTTCTAGGAAATCCACATCTCGTGACTCAATTTCAGTCACACTTCCATCTGGATGCTCCCTAATAAATACATAGCCCTTAGAATGCTCACTATAGTGAATAAAGATACACTTCTTTCCTCTAGGGCCCAACTTCCCAAACTTATGAGAAATGTTGCTGTAGACACCCCATTTTTGACCGTCCTTTAGACTTGGGCACTACTGATGGTTTACTTGGTGATGAAAGTTGTGCAGTGCAAAGGGTCGATTTCTTCGGCAAGAGGAGAGTCAAATCCTAACCTCACACCCCATTTTAGACCAAAGCTTTTTGAATGATTTTTAGATCTTAAAACCCTCTCTTTCAAAATATTTTTGAAAAGAAGTTTCTACGATGTTCCGAGGCTTGCATTTTGTCTAATGTTGCGCTTTTTAGTAAACCGAGCAAGAACAGAATGGAAATGAATGAAAGAGAGATGAAATCATTGAAAAATCTTTCAAAACACCTTTTTTAGGGGTTTGTGGTTGAAGAAAAGAGGAGAAAAGGGAAGAAACCAAGTTGGAGAAGAAGATGGGCATGAATCGCTAAGAGAGAGTCGAGCAGCCCTCGCTAAATCAGGCATATCCTTTTGAACACTTGGATTTCAGCTATGAGGCCACCACTATTGGAAAGTTTACTTCTGAGGCTTCATTTTTTACTTAAGAATCTCCTAAAGCCGAGTCCGGATGGAGGAGATATGATTGGCTGAAGTTGGGCATCATTCTGGTTGGACCAAAACTGAGCAGCCTTCACTAAAAGAGAGATATCTCTTCTCACACATGGAATTTTGATTTGAGGCTTGAATAATTGGAAAGAAGACTTCCGGGGCTACAGTTTAGGCTCAAGAATGACCTGAAAAGGAGTTTAGATGCAGGAGTTATGCTATCTTCAAGTCAGGGACTGGGATTGATTTTTGCCATTAGCCTCTATGGAAGTGCATCGGCCACAATTTGACCTCAGTAGCTATAGGTCGGCCAAAAGTGAACCTTATCGGCCACAAATGTTGGCTGATTGGCAAAAAATGTCCAGAAAGCCCAGAATTGGCAGATATTTCTCCTCTAGCTATTTCCAGCTTATGCCACCTGTCCTAGCTCAGATATTTTCGACCAAGCTTGATATTTTGCTATATAATGAAGCCTTATATCTCATATTCAAGGGTTAGATGATTAGGCGATAGATTAGAACAATTTTGGCAAAATTTTTGAGAGCCTCTCTCTCTAGAAACTCTCTCTAGATTTCACTCTCTCTAAGGATTTTGTGCTTGAAGGCTTGCATACATCCATCTTCAACCTATCAACCCTTAAGAAGACTTGATCACCATTGGGCTGAGGTCCCCTGGAACTTGTTTTGGGCTACTAAAGCTTGGTTTTGGCTGGTTTTGCTGCTAAGCTTCAAGGTGCTTCAAGGGTAAGCACTTGCTCCTTTAAACCTTTGTTTTGCTTGCTTGTTTTACCATCTTTGTAAACTATTTTTGGCTTCGTTTTGAACTGAGAAAATCTCTATTTTTCAGTCCTAAAAGTGATGGTTTAGGCCTATTTTGTGTTAGGGGGTTGTCTCTCCCTTTTATTCCTTAGCTTGTATAACTTTTGAGCCATCTTTCACCACCTTTCAAACCAACTTTTCGTGCCCTTTTAAGCATTGAAATCCAGAGGATTTTTAGTGGTAAAATCCCTATTTTGAGGGCCCAAATAAGAGAGGGTTGTCCCCTCTCCTCTTGTCTTGCTTGCTAGTGTTGATGGCCAACCAAATGAGCATGTGTTTTTACTTCTTTATGGCTTTGTTTAGGCTCATTTTTGTGACTTCTTAGACCTGGCATATCACTATTTTGGCTTGGTTTGATCACCTTATGCATGTTTTATACACTTGTAGTGTAATTCTTGCAAACTAGCCTTATATGCCTCATGAAGTAGCATGTCTGTTAAGCATGTATGGGCTCCATTTGAGCATATTTTTGGTCATTATTTAGCATGTCATAACTCTGTCTAAAGTTGGTTTGATAGCCTCTTGCATGCTCCATGCACTTATAGTGCAATTCCATTCATTGGCCTAACATACATCATGCTTTTGACTATCATTCTAGCATGATTTTGGCTTAACTCTGAGAAGCTATTGGTCATGTTTTAGCATGCTCTAGGTCTGATTTATGTTATTTTGGTCATGCATGCATCGCTTTGTATAGCCATGGTTCAATCTAGCTCATTAGCTTTGTGTATTGAGTCCACTAGCATGCATTGCTTGGACTATTTTCATGATTTGGCATCATTTCATATGTGATTTCAGAGCATGTTTCATTGCCTTGCACTTACATCTTTCACTCCTTCAATGCTTTGAAGGGTTCATGCTTTAGTTCTTTATGCCTTAAACATGAGCCATTGTGTATGTCATCATGCCTAAGCTTGCGAGCTATCATTTCAGTGTGTATTTGGGGTTATTTTGTCATGATATAACTCTGATTTTTGTTGGTGAAGCCATCTCATGCTTGGTCTTGGTAGGTGTAGTGTAATCCTCCCTTTTGACCTTGCATACATCATGCCTTATGCCCTTCATGTTGTGTAACGCCCTCAAAAAAATACCCATTATATATCATTGACATGCATTGTTTAAAGAGAACACTTTAATAATTCCTTATAATGTCCATCAGAGTCTTACAAATAATAAAAGCATTACATGCAACATCAAAGTAAATGCCCTACCGGCTTACATCTTTCCAAGCCAACACTTGGACACAAAGTATGAGTTCTAACTCAAATAAAAATAAAGCCCTAGGCTTGAGTGTTTACATGTATTAACAATGAAAAACAAATAACTAAAAGTAGTCTTCCAAAATCCAAGTCCTTCCAAGCTAAGTCCTTGGAGGTAGCTTATCACCTGAACCTGAAAATGATGTTCCCATAAAGGGTGAGCCACAGCCCAGTAGAAATATACTAAACCAAATATAAGCATTGAATAAAGCTATAGCATTCAATAGATGGTTAACCAAGATAATCAAATACTTCATTTTACAGTCTCATGACACTATTGTCTATCAAGACAATCATCTTTTAACTTTATCAATATGGCTCAGAACCTGGCCAAACTTACAACAAACAACTACATATCATATTCACATTACTTCCAATATCGACTGGGACGATGAAGCCCCCTGATTGGCCCTCGAGGCCTGACCCGACTGAGCTGGCTGTTGACCCTGAATCTGCCTCAAACCAGATGCACCAGATGTGCCACCCAACTGCGGGCAATACCTCTTCATATGCCCTGGCTGACCACACTGATAACACGAGAGTGGCTGGCCTCTACCCTGACTCTGGCTCTGAGATCGAGCCGAAGA
>NW_021026167.1:169399-187158 GCF_004153795.1 Camellia sinensis
CAGAGATCTTCTCTTTTTACTTTTTTCGGTATCTAGTGAGCTTTGCCTCAATCCAATGACTATCCAAGATTACGGCATAACTTAGTAGAACATTTTGCCGTCATAAGAAGTCAACCAAATTGTAAAATGCTTTAATCCTCAAAGACTTTAGTCTTAACTGCCGCAACATTGATCCACTTTCTAAAGACAGGGTATCTGTTTTTGTATTCTTGCGGAGCAATCATTTTATGTTTCCCTCTCAGGACGAACAAGATGTAGAATATCTTCCTATGGAGTAAGTTCTTATTAGTATCATCTCTCTCTTCCCTATTTATCTTTTCTTCTCAATAGGCTAGCGATATGCTTAGATTCTCTATTTCTTATAGAGTTCCAAACTTTCTTTACTTTTTACTTCTATGGAGCTTAGTTACACTACCACAAATTTTTTTCTATATGCAAAAACCTAGAGGTTTACTGACAGCATACTTTTTTTACAAGACGCATTAACCCCCCCAATTTTTATTGTTGGGCTTTTATTTAGACCCCTTAAAGGTCTTAACTTCACAACCTTATGAGAATTAAAATAAAGATATTTCTTGAAATGGTTACAGTTCTTTTAATGGCTCTCTGCTAAACCCATTACTCAAATGGTGTTAAACATCTGATTATGGAGGGCACTTAGTCAGGGATATTTGCCACAAATTCCCAATTGGAAAACATTTTGCGCCATCATCCACCTAACATAACAATACTTAATTCTTTTTCTATACTACACATTGTGTTTTTGTATATTTTCTAGCATCCATTTCTCTGCACTAGAGCTTTCTAAAAAAATAACTCAAATAGATATTCGCCACCTTAGTCAAAACTAAAAAGGCACGAAGCTTCTTTTCTAGTGATCCTGTTTATATGTGCCAATGTCAAAAATCATTCAAAACTTTGTGACTTATGGGAGATCAAATATTCTTGACAAGTTGCATCGTAACTCTATAAAATGTTGTCGAGATTTGGGGCTTAGCCTATCATCCTTCACACATATCCAGTTTCACAATTTCTAAATGCGCCGATAACAAAAATGCCCTTCTACAGCTTTCCTAATTATTTGTTGCACTTCTTGTGAACAAAGTTACACATCACTGAGAGCAGGATATCATAAGCGAGTCTCAACCATCCATGTCATCTTCTCATTAATGATTATGATAGTTATAACAGCCACCGGTTCATGAACAATGTCATAAACTATTCCAATACATCATAATGTGTGAGTCTCGAAGACAAGTTTTATAAAGGTTTTCTTTAGGTAATGATCACGACTAATCATATTTCACTAGATCATGTTTTGAATCAAGTCCGCCTAAGTCGCAGATTTAACCTAGTACGCTAATCCCGCAGCCTTCAAGCAATTTTATTCTCCATACACTTTCTCTCTAGGTTGAAAGTTGCCATCTGTTCTTGCTTCATAGTTATCTTATCCCAGAATGCAGAAATAAGCTATCAATTCTCTCTGAAGTAACTTAAGCGCGAATAGGCTAAGAGTCTAAATTCACAGCAATGTTGAGTCATGCGTCAATTCTTGAGTCATTATAACCTTGTTGAGCCTTGACCTTTCATTACTATGCTGGCAACGTTGTGCGCTTAGTGGTATGTTATTCAAAAACATAGCCAGCTAAGGAACCATACAAGAAGCACCTCCTTTATGTCTTACCACTCAAGTGTGGAAACAGTAAGTGCCAGACTTAGACCAAGTTGACTGCCTATTTCTTTGATCCCTTCACTTGTGTTAATAAATTTTTCTGCTCACTAAGCGCTAATCTTTTAACTTCAAGTAATACTTTAATGCACATTATTTTTTTGCTCCATCACTCCCAACAGTTGCATTAGAGAGCAAAGAGCACTGCTCATACGGGCTAGCTCATCTAATTTATGACTAATTCATTGTTAGAGCCGCATTTCTCTAGATGACATGACTCTTGATGTTACTGTCATCCAATGATTGCAACATCGATTACACAGTCAGAAATTACAAAGTCAATCCGCACAGCTCAATGTCTAGATCTATTGAGGGCTTGCCAGGCTAAAACTACGTAGGCGTCGCTACACCATAGCCGCACCATTTAGTTTTTATTGTACCAAACAAGGCAACAAAAACACGGTGACATTAAGTCATGTTTCCTTACTTTGGCCTCAATTAAGGTCGACCTAAGCTCTCCAAGGCTTTTTTCTGCATCTAAAGAATCGGATTACATTGTTCCACATTTTGAAACATCTACTTCTAAGTTTTAGGTCAACAAATTAATTTCCACTAAGCTAGAGTCAATATTAGAGGAGAATTCTCATTGGGCATTAATTGATTAGCAATTAATATAAATTTGCCACAAAATCTAAATTTAAAATAGTGACAATATTTACAAGTTGCAAGATCGGAAATCCGCTATGCTCGTCTCATTTCTTGCGCAACAGTGACAATTATTCCAAATTTAATTTTAATTTATACAAAAATATTAGTTTCAAGAGTAAATCTACAAAAGATTTTCTCTCAACCAAATAACCTCCCATCTGACTATGATGTACAAAGCATGATAAATTCCATTACAATAGCATACTTACAGTGTAAATTTACAATAAACTCAGCCTATATTAAACCTTAATAATGAAATTTAATATAAAAAAAAAAACTAAGCATGCTTTCTCTAATCACACATATTAGAACTCTAGGCCAAAAACAACAATATGTTGTATTTAATATTCAGATTATGCCATAAACAAAAAAGTATATCAACTTCTCGAACATCTTTCTCGTTTTTTCTGGAATTTTAAATAATTAATAAAACACACATGAATCATAAATAAATATCCAGAATCTGAGAATATTCACATCGTTACAGTAAATAGTGACCATTACAGTGGTCTCAGTAAAAATTTCAGTCCAAGAAATTTAATCATGCAACACCAGAAGCATTTTAAAAGCAAAATAATGAATTTCTATTCAGGAATTATTCATAGGGGAAAAATATTTTTTTATTTTCATAAAATTTTGAAAATTCTACGAAGATAGAAATTTAATTCTGAGTCTAACAGTAACCAACCCGCTTAAACCAAAGCTATAACAATTCTTATGACCATTTAACGCAATCTGAATTAAAAAAAAAACAGATCCTTGTAACCCCAGCTATCAAACCAGCCAAGCCGCGCGAAAAATGGCGTGGTGCGGCTCCAGCAGGCGGCTCATCGCACGGCACGCGCGGTGATGGCCTGGATGGGGCGTGGTACCGTGAAAATCGCGCCTGAGGCGCGTGGCAGTGCGTGAAGCACGTGCCCACCGCTGACGACGTCATCTCGCGCGCGGCTGTGGCCTCACGCGTCACCATGCCGGGGTGTTTTCTAGTCTAATTTTGGATTTCCGGGACTCTATTTTTCAATAAAACATTATGGTCTCAAAAATGTCATTTAATGAACATAAAAATTGGGTGTACTTACACTCTCAATCTAATGAGAGTGGAAGTGCAGAACCCTGCACTTCATCTTTTCCTCCTTTGTTAATTTTCATGTATATAAGGGTGTATATATATTTTATATAAAAATTCTTACATGATTATTAATGCATAAAAATGCGCATGAAAAATTCTATATTCGCTTTGCATACCAATGTTTAAACAAGTTATACGTAGCGAGAAAAATTATTGGTTATACCTTAGGTGACAGAACCTGAAGTGAAGAATCTGTGCGTAAAATCACGTCTTTAAATAAATGTGAACAACGAGCTCCAACAGTGAATAGATACACAATATAAGTATCACCCATTCAAGTTCTACAGTGCAGAGGCTGGATCGTTCTCATTATGGGAGACAGAGAGAGTAGAGTCTAGGAAAAGGTTATGGGTAAAAACCACATAAACGTATATGATATTCTTCCATTCATATCAGAGTATATAATTCAAATATATACAATCAAATCTAGCTCTATCCATCTATCCAGTATCTTCTTGATTAAGATATGAGATAGTATAGTATTGATTGTGAGTTATCCAATAATTCAGAATTTCAAATTCAAACATTAAATGGACTAATTAATTGGTCAATGGGTCATGCCACATGGGCGCCAAACTTCGGTCAATTACCGGGCCCCAATTTCCAACAAAAAATTTATTGAGAAACGAAATATACAAACTAAATTCATTTGGACAAAGAAACAGAGTACAAAACCATTTATTTACTTCTACCAAAACCTCCAAACTCATTACAAAAATAAGAAATTACTTAAACCGATCGTCATGGAAGAAACCCCTACCTTGATCTTTGTCATTCAATGGATCTTTGAGTCTTTCTTACCTCTTTTATTTTTATCTTCTCTCTACATTTTCCTCTCTTTCTCTGGAGGCTTCTTAGTCTTCCCTCCAAAAGAAGCTTGTGTAGAGCGAAAAAGATGTGCTAGACTGACAAATAAAATATCCCTATTACTTTAATGTTTATATTGTATAAAAGTAAGGGTAAACATGTCATTTATTTGTCTCTCAAGGCACATCTTTTCGTCCTACACACAAGCCTTCTTTGGAGGGAAAGACTAGAAGCCTCAGAAAAGAGAAGAAAAAGAGAGAGAGATAAAATAAAAGAGTGTAGAGGAAGGACTCCAAAGACTCATGAAGACAAAAGCATCAAAGGTAGGGGTTTTCGTCCATGAACGATCGGGTTAAGTAATTTTCTTATTTTTTGTAAATGAGTTTGAGTTTGCGTAGAAGTAAAAATGGGTTTGTAACTGCTGTTTCTTTTGTACAATTGAATTTAGTTTGTTATGATTTCGTTTTTCTCCATAAATTTTTTGTTGGAATTGGGCGAGGTTAGACCCGAATTTGGGCGCCCACTGTGGCCTGACCCATGACCATAAATTATCCATTAAGTTTGAATTTGATTTGAATTATTTTGGATAGACTCACAATCTATCTATTCTACCAATCTTATCAAGAGATATGGAATAGATGGATAGATAGATATTGATTGTTGTATATATTTGGATTATATACATTACTGAGTATGATGGGAAGATTCTATATACGTTATGTAGGTTTTTACCCCATTAACCTTTTTCCTAGACTCTTCTCTCTAATCTCTCCCATATGAGAAACGATCCAGCCTCTGCACTGTAACTTGAATGGGTGATACTTATATTGTGGTATCACCCATGTGGAGTTCGTTGTTCACAGTTTATTAAGTACGTGATTTACGCACAAGATTCTTCACTTCAGGTTCTGTACCTAGTATAACCAATAATTTTCTCGCTCTTATACTTGTTTTACATTGGTATCCAATCCTAGCGAATATAAGATATTTTCATGCTCAGTTTTATGCATTAAAATATGTGTATAATTTTATATAAATATATATACACTTTATATACAATGAAAATAACAAAGGAGAAGATGAAGTGCAGGTTTCTTGCCCTTCCACTCTCATTAGATTGAGGAAGTGTAATTACACCTCAATTTTTATGTTCATTAAATGTCACACACACCTTTTTTTGAGACCATAAATGTTTTTATTTGAAAATAGAGATCCCGGTTAATACCAACTTTAGACTAGAAAACCACCCCCGCAGCGTGAACGCGTGACCACACGCGCCAGATGACTGTCGTCAGCCGTGGGCACGTGCTTGCCACGCACTGCCACGCGCCAGGCGCGATTTTCAGCGCTACCACGCCGCCATCCAGAGCTCACGCGCGTTGCCGGTGCGCTGAGCCGCCTGCTGAGCCCACCACGCCATTTTTTCGCGCTGCTTGGCTGGTTGTAGCTGCGTTAAGATCTGTTGTTTTTGTTTTTTAATTTCCAGAATTGCGTCTAAACATACGTCATAAGAAATTTGTTATAGCTTTGTTTTAGCGTGTGGTACTTTAGACTCAAATTAATTTTCTATCTTCTGTAAAAATTTTCAAAATTTATGAAAATAAAAATATTTTTCCTGAATAATCCTGAAATATAATCATTTTATTTTCTGCTTTAAATTCTGTGTTGCATGATTAGAATTTCTGAACTGATAAATTTTACTGGAGAACCACTGTAATGGTCTACTATTTACTGGTGGAGTCTGTGTTAATTTTCTCAGATTCTGGAATATTTATTTATGATTTCATGGTGGTTTATTAATTATTTTAAATCCAGAATACCGAGAAAATTTCAGAAGTGATGTATACTTTGTGTATATGCATAATCTGAATTGTTAATACACCAGTATTGTTGTTTTTGGCTAGTTTTCTAATGATGTTGTGATTAGGAAAAGGCATGCTTAGTTTTTTTTTTTTTTAATAGAATCGAGTTATTATTATAGGTTATGGAGTGTAGTTATTTGTAATTTACATTAAGATGCTATTGTATTGAACTTTATCAGCTTTGTAACATGCCATAGTTCAGTGGGAGGTTATTGTGTTTGAGAGAATCTTTTGGATTTATCTTGTAAATATGGTGTGTGATACATAGTTAATTACATTTTGGAGTAATTGTCGACGCTGTGGCGCAAGAGAATGGATTACGCAGGCTGAGCGGAATTTAGCCGATCTTGCCACTTGTATAAATTTGTCACTATTTTAATTAGATTTTTGTGGCAAAATTTATTATGCTAATCAAATTAACCAATGAGAATTTCTCTCTAATTGACTTAGCTTACTGGAAATTAATTTGAGTTGACCTAAACTTAGAAGAGATGTTCAAATGTGAACAATGTAATCCAATTCTTTAGATTGAGAAAGTTCGTTGGGACTTATAAGTCAGACCTTAATGAGCCAAAGTAAGGAAACATAGACTTAATGTCACCTGGTTTTGTTCCTTTTTGGTACAATAATACTAAGTGTGCGCTATGTGTTAGCGCACGCTACTTTTTTTAGCTGCAGTATTTGGAGTATAAATTAGTAAGCCCTCAATAGTCTGTATATAATCTTGACTATTGGCTGTGCGGATTGACTTTGTAATTTGACTTGTAATTGATGTTGATCATTGGCATGAAAGTAACATTCAAGAGTCATGTCATCTAAGAAATGCGAGCTTAATAATGAATAGTCATTAAATGTAAGATGAGTAGCCGGTATGAGCAGGTTATTGCTCTCTATCCAACTGTTCGGGTGGATGGAGCAAAATTTCATTACACTATAACTGTTGTGCATTAAAGTATTTCTTGAAGTTAAAAGATTAGCGCTAGTAGCAGAAAATCTATAACATAAGTAAGGGATTAGCGCCAAGTGGCTACAAAATTTAGCATTGCCAACTTTGTCTAAAGTTCTGGACACGTACTTTTCACAACTTGAGTGTAAGGACCATGAGGAGGTGCTTACTTGTATGGTTCCTTAAGCTAGCGCTAATGCTTTTTGAATTAACATTTTTGTTTACCACTAAGCGCAAACGTTGCAGCATAGTAATGAAAAGGTTAAGGCTGACAAGGTTGTTATGACTCTAAGAATTTGACGCATTGCTTGTGAGAGCATTGTGTTGAATTAGACTCTTTAGCATAATTTGCACTTAAGTTACTTCAGGAACTGTCATAGATTGATAGCTTATTCTCTCATTCTTGTGGATAATAGAATTAATTGCAAGTAACTATGAAGCAAGAAACGGAGATGGCAAGAGGAGTATCGTCATCTTTCAACTAAATGTGGCAAAGTGTATGGAGAATAAAATTGACTTGAAGGTGCAGGGGATTAGCACGTGCTAGTTAAATTTGCGACTTAGGCGCACTTGATATCTCTATGACATCCTTTTATGATCTAGTGAATATGAATTAGTTGTGAGTCATTACCTAGTTGGGCCTAAACCTTTAAAACTTGTCTTCGAGAACTCACACATTATGATGATTGGAATTAGTTTATGACATTGTTCATGAACCGATAGCTTATTATACTTAATCACATTAATAAGAAGATGACATGGATGGTTTGAGTTGGCCCTCTCGGGCCCACTCGCTTATGATATCCTGCTCTCATGTGAATGTGTAACTTTGTTCGCAATGGTTGTGTACAAATAAGTAGGAAAACTGCAGAAGGGCATTTGTATCGGCGCATTTGGTCCACTATGATATTTGTGACTAGATATGTGTAAAGGTATGATAGCTAGCCCCAAATCTCGACACATTTATAGATTACGATACGCATCTTAGTCAAGACTATTTGATCTCCCATAAGTCAAAAAGTTTTGAAATGATTTTTGACATTGCACATATGAGATCGAGATCAATTAGAAAAGAGCTTTCGTGCTTTTAGTTTTGACTAAGGTGGCGAATATCTATTTGAGTTATTTTTTAGAAAGCTCTGTGAAGTGAAATGGATGCTTAGAAAATTGATTATTCCTAGTACTCAACAACACAATGGTGTAGTATAGAAAAAGAATTAAGTATTGTTAATGTTAGGTGGATGATGGCGCAAAATGTTTCCCAATTGGGAATTGTGCTTTAGTTTGTTGCCTATATCCCTGACTAAGTGCCCTTCATATCAGATTTTACACTCCATTTGAGTAATGGGTTAGCAGAGAGCCATCTATGGGCGATCTGTAACCGTTAAGCAGCTTATCTTTATTTTACTTCTCATAAGGTTGTGAAGTTAAGACCTAAGGTTCTATAGCGCATTATTGTATGCTATCTTGTAAACACATAAGGTCATGTATCGTATTATTGTATGCTGTCATGTAAACCCTCCAGGTTATGTGCATATAGGTAAGCAGCTTTGTGGTAGTGTAACTAAGTCATATAAAGTTTTCTTAGTAAAGGTGACGTAAATAGAGTTTTGGAACTCTATAAGATAGAGAATTCTAATCATATCGCTTTATGCAGCCTAGTTGAGAATGGAAAGAAATTTTCAATATCCTAGGGACAGTGGGAGCGATGTGCCTACTAATGGATTACTCCATTAGAGAAGAATATTCTACATTCTTAGTTGCGTGATTGAGAGGGAAACATTCATGATTGCTCCGCAAGATGATAAAGAGCCTAAAATAATGCCAAAGGCTCTAGTCCCCTGTTTTTAGAAAGTGGATCAATGTTGCGCAGTTTAAGACTAAGTCTTTGAGGATTAACCATTTCTACAATTTGGTTGACTTTCCATTATGACGCAAAATTGTTCTAAAGTTATGCGTAATTTGGATAGTCATTGTTGAGGCATAAGGCTCACTAGATACCGAAAAGTCGCACCATTGAGGAAGGTGTAGACCAAGAGAAGACTTTCTCCTGGGGAGTGAGGTTATTTCAACTTAGCCTATAATTGGCAGAAGTTTGGAACATTGATTTGTGGACATTGTGACCCAACTTCTCGTTAGAGAATTGGATAAGTAGATCCGTAGGGATTTACTTTCTGCTTTTATGGTGAAAAGTTAGGAGCGCAAAAAGGTTGCTAGTTCCAATAAATCTTTACAGCCTAAAACAGTTATCCAAATAGTGGTTCTTAGATTTCGTCAAGCCATGATAGGCCAACGATGATCGATGAAGACCACTGAGGCATGATCAATGGTCCAAAAGAAGTTTTTCCTTACTTAGTCATTATGAGCCAGGAATTTATAAGGTTGTCGCCACCTAGGGTGGGCAGTCCTCTGTTTTAGATATGATGGACATGGGTGATGTAATTTATCTGCTTGGATGTACGATCCTTAGGGGTTGTTTTGGGAGAATTCCCAGTTTGTCTTTGATGACTTACATAAGGAATATCCTAGAATGATTCTAGATGCAAAATTGCAAACCCATTGACTTACCTATCAGTAAAAGTCTAAGCCTTAGCTATTGAGTGAATCTTCAGATTGTCTTTGGGAGAAACAGATGACCTATGTTCCTTGATTTTTTTTGTTGTGGGACCCTAAAGTACGCTATGTGGGCGTATTCGGCATGATAAGTGTTATCTTTGATAAATGTTCAACTGAGTTGTTTTGACATTGACCTTGCTCATTAGACTGTGGATAAAATGCTTTATTAGTAGTATATAAATTTGCCCCTTGGAAGATTTAATGCGCTAGTTGGGCGCATCCAGAATGAATGCAAATTGGTCACCAAAATATCTTTAGAGAGGTTATTGCGCAAGAGGTAGTGATCTTGAATCACTTCATATGAGGTGCACATGGTGGATTCCGTTGTATATACTTATCGCAAGAGGTGCTGATAAGGCTTATGCTTGGAATCTAGAATTGCGCAAGCTGTGGGCGTGTTTTTTTAAAAATCGATAACTTATTTTTTGTGAGATGATGGGATGTTGACACTATTATAGTTTGTGTCATAATGATTAGCATATGATGATGTTAACAAGCAAGATTGGCTCACTTACACGAGCAATCGCCATTGGCACTTGGGAGCAAGCAAGACTAGTGGTTTATTTTTATTTGGAGCCAAGAGAAGCTTAAATTATTCACTATGTATGTTGCCTTGGTTACAACCAAGATAAGGTCGTGATAAGGACCAAACATGGATGTTAGTACCCACTTTCCATGTTGTGCCAGTTATGATTAGCCAGATGCGAGATCTCATTTGGCGCCTAGAAGGCGAGCAAATAGAGAATTCGGGTTAGGCGCTAGAAAGCGACTAAACTAATATCTGTATGGTGTATCGAGTATGACGTCACTCTTTTGGAAGAGTTACTCCACCGTAACATGTATTCATACTATATGCGCTTGGCGACCGAGTAACAAGGTGAGAGAATGGATCCCTGTTTCCTCACCGTGTGAGTCTTACGTGTCATTATTGATATGACTTTCATTTATGTACCCTTTTATGAATTTTGACTATGTCATAAGGTAAGGGGTTGATGTTCTGCTACTTTGGTATGTTGCCTGCGGTCATATATGATTCGGCCTTAAGGGACATCACTGGAAAAGCGGTCAATCCTAAACTAAATGGCATGAGGGCAAAGGGAAGATCATCTAGTATTACACCACTGTTGTATATTCATTGCTAGCAACTCACATCGCTCTGTATGAGAGACGGATTGAGTGTGAATATATTGCAAGAATTGAAAGGGTCAAACATGCTTTTTTTGAGGGATTAAAGATGTTTTTTTGGACCGGTGTAATTAGATGGGTCTGGGGTATATGAGACATTATTTCTATACTTTTTTGGGTTGATGTCTCTATGCTGGCTCATTTTGAGTTTCTAGTATAGAGCTCTCACATGCAGGTGTTTCTCAGTGGTCGCACGGTTCATTGGCTAGTATGTGATTGTTTAATATTTGGGGAGATTGAGATAGAGATATGACAGTGTCATGCCAGCTCATGTGCGAGTGAGAGATGTTGGAAATTGGGCCGGGTATTGGACTCGAATTTGGGCGCCCATGTGGCATGACCTATGACCAATTAAATTATCCATTTAAGTTTGAATTTGAATTTGAATTATTTGGATAACCCACAATCAATATCTATACCTACCATATCTTATGAAGAGATATGGATAGATGGATAGATATATATTGATTGTTATATATTTGATTATATACATCTGATATAATGGGAAGAATATCATATACGTTATGTGGTTTTTACCCATAACCTTTTTCCCAAACTCTCTCTCTAACTCTCTCCAATATGAGAATGATCCAGCCTCTGCACTGTGACTTGTGTGGGTGATACTCATATTGTGGTATCACTCCACTGCTGGGAGTTTGTTGTTCGCATTTATTGAAACACATGATTTACCCACAAGATTCTTCACTTCAGGTTCTATCACCTAAGGTATAACCAAATAATTTTTTCCCGCTGCGTTATACTTGTTTTACATTTTTTATTAAGATTTGAACATTGTTACCCATGTTCAAAACATGTTGAGTTTTTGTATTTATATATGGTGTTTTTGTGATTTGAACAAAGAAGTTGAAGACAAGCAAATGGGTCTATTTATAATTTAACTTTTAGTGTTGTTTTTTTTTTCCCTGGAAACTTCATTTTGCACGAACCTTATCCATATACCTGTAATGGTGTTTATGTGTTCTTCGTAGGATGGTCATTTGAGTTCTGAACATATTTATAATGATTGTTCCTTTTTTTTTTTTTTGTTGGGGGGTTAAATCACCAATTTTTTTACTTGGGTTTAATTGTGCTTTATGCATGGAGTTTGTAATTTCATTAATGTTGTGACAAAAATACTTGATTTCATAGTCTGTTTGGTTTTGTTCCAAAATCAATTTTCTAATTTTTTTTAAATAAAAATTAATTTGACAAAAATAAATACGAAAAAGATATATATATTTAAATTTTGAGATTTTTTTCTTTCAAAAATGTAAAACTATATGAAATTGATGAGTATTTTTTATTTGTTATTTTATTTCAATAAATTAGTTTTTAGTTTTTTTCAAAAAATTCATAAACAAATTATGAAAATCAAACCAAACATATTAATGTTGAGAAAACTGATTTTGTACATTATTGGGGGATAAACTTTTTTTTTTATTTTAAATGGATATTGGGGTTAAACTGAGTTCTCATTTTTGTATACATGATTTGTCTATTATTTACTTGTTATATCAGGAAATGGCTACTGAAATGAGGCATGATATAGTGGTTCATTATAAAGGATCTGTTAATCACATTCTAAATATGGACCCAGACAAGTACAACCATATGGAGTTAATTGCTGATAGTTGTGAAATTGCATTAAGTAATGTCCCTGCAAGTCATGCGATTGCATTGGATTTATATGGTGTGGTACCAACACAGTTCAACTCCTATGGGCTTTGAGGAGACCCATGAGACTAATATGCATTTGCAACATGGGAGCAATAGTAGGTCAGCTATGGGTTTTCGATCTAGGCCTAGTATGGTTGATGATTTGTTCAGAGATTTGGATGATTATAGTGATGTGGATTGGAATGAACTGGGTGATGATAACAATATTGACTGTGAGGATGGTGAAGAAGATGAAGCTTATATGGTTTCTGACTCAAATGAAGAAGATGAAGAATGGAATGGTAAAGAAGTTGAAGAATAAATACATGAGGATAATGGGAACCGTTCTGATCTTGGTGGGTTGTCAGATTATGAATCAAATGATGATGAAGGGACTATTCTAGTGATGACCATGATGTACAAGCTATAAATGCTGATAGGTTTATGAAGGAAAATATGTTTGAGATTAAAGAAGGGAAAACAATTACATTAGAGAAAGGAATGATGTTTGAAGATATCTCCCACTTTAGGACTGTTTTGAGGGAATATGCCATTGAGAGGGGGTTCACATTGGTGAGATTGAAGAATGAGAGAGTTAGAGTAACAGCTCATTGTGGTTCTAGGGGATGCAATTAGAGAATCCATGCCTCACTCCTTCCTGATGGATTAACTTTCAAAATTAAGTCATTAGGGCCTGACCATACTTGTATGAGAGTAGATAGGAATCCTGAAGCAACATCAACATGGATAGCAGAAAAATTCATAAGATTCCTTAAGGGTAATCCAGGGATGACTCTTGAAGCCATGCACAATGAATTGACTAAAAAGTATGGTGTAGAGGCCTCAAGAATGAATTTTATAGGGGGAAGAGGAAGGCATTGGAAGCAATTGAGGGTAATCATGCTACATCATATAGTAAGTTGTCGAAGTATGCAAATGAAATAATGAAGACTAACCTAGGAAGTTTGGTTAAAATTGAAAGGGGCAGAGTTGGTCCTAAATTAGATGTAGTTATGTTCAAGAGGATATTCATATCACTTGCAGCAATGCAGAAAGGGTACAAAGATGGTTGTAGACCTTTTATAGGTATGGATGGGTGTCATTTGAAAGGTCCTTATGGTGGAGTCTTGCTAGTTGTTGTGGCTTTGGATGGGGATAATGGTCTATTTCTTTTAGCATATGATGTGGTAGAGTGTGAATCCAAGGAAAGTTGGAGATTCTTCTTGTAGCATCTGCGCACCATTATTGATGATGGTCCTCAAAGCAAGCCATGGACTATGATGTCAGATGGCCAAAAGGTAAATTTATGCACTTTGAAATGAAATAATTTAGTTTGTAATTTGTCTAATGAATTTATGCATTTATAATATAACCTTTTGTTCACTTTTATTTTGTATTAGGGTATTAAACCTGCCTTGAAGGAAGTCATGCCTAAAGCAACTCATAGGAGGTGTTGTAGACACCTGTTCAATAATTTTAAATCAAAATTTCTTGGTTTAAAGCTTAGGGGATCATTTTGGGCTGCAGCTAGAGCATGTACTCAGAAGGATTACAACATAGCTATGAGGCAAATTGAAGATGTGTCAAGACCAATCTATAAATGGTTAAATGACTTGAAACCAGAAGTTTGGGCTAGACACACCTTTGATCCTAGAGTGAAAAGTGACCATATCACCAGCAACATGGTTGAATCATTTAACAATTGGATTGGGAATGTAAGAGGGAAACCTGTCATTACAATATTGGAAAGTATTAAGACCAAATTAATGGGAAAATTGCATAAAAGATTTGAGAAAGCTGCTACATGGGAAAATTTGGTGACCCCTACCATTAGGAAGAAGTTAGATGAGGTTGTCTTCAAATTAAGGATGTGTAAGATCACATTTGCTGGTGGAGATGAATATCAAGTGATGGAAGGTGTTACTGTACACATTGTAAACCTCCTAACTAGGTCTTGTTGTTGTAGAGTTTGGGACATTAGTGGAGTCCCTTGCAAGCATGCAGCTGCTTGTATTTCTCATAGGAGAATGAACATTGAAACATTTTGTGATCAAGCTTATCAGAGGCATAAGTTCTTAGGTGCATATGGGGATATTATTCATCCCATACATGATGAGAGTATGTGGGATGAAGTTCCAAAAGAAGCTTTGAAGCCTCTAGTTCTTAAGAGATTGCCTGGTAGGCCTCCAAATAGTAGGAGAATGGAAGTTTGTGAAGCTGCCCCTGGAGCTAGTGATTCTAGAAGGTCATGCACTGTTAAATGTACCATATGCAAAGAAATTGGGCACAATAAAAGGACTTGTCAAAGGGCTCCTGTGAAGAGAAAGGGTAAATCTAGCTCAATTAGTGGTTCAAGTGTTTCTACAGCAGGGCAAACAAGTGGGGTTGTAATGAGCCAAGAAAGTGGAAAAGGTTCAAGCCTAGGAAGGGGAATTTCTATTAGAGAGAGTAATGTAGGTGGCAGTTGCACAGGTAATAGTAGAGGTTCAGGTCATGGAATTCCAACTGGAAGAGGTGCAAGTGGTAAAGGTTCTACTTCAACAGTGGTAGGGGGACAACATGTAAGTATCACATACTTGACTATTGAATGCATTGAAACATTACTTATTTAGTGTCATTATATTTTTATTTAATGTGATATTGTAGGATGAAGGGCAGCCTGGAGTGCAATCCAATAAATGGAGTATGTGTTCAGCATGGTATTTGGCTCATGTATTGCTCATTTAAAAATTAATTATAAACTTGTTACTCTATTTGTTATTGTATTCTTGTTACAGAACTAATTTTTGTTTATTCCTGTTATTTGTATTAGATGGTTGGAAATTATGCAGCATGCCATATGAGATGGAACAAGAAATGTAATGTTTCAAGACAAATTATATGATATATTTTTGTGTAGGTAATGTGGTATATTTTTGAAAATGGGGACAATATAGTATATTTTTGTATATATTCTTGTAAACGGGAACATGATATATTTCACTAAATTAGGAAGATGTCCCCTTACATGTTTTGTAAAGGGGAACATGATTATGTATGCTCATTTATTTTTTGGTCATATGGGCATTAACTGTTATTAGCACTTTGGGTAGTGCACTTTGTGAAAATAGAAGATGAAGATATTGAACTCAGGACTCTCCTCCTCTTTTTATTTATTTATTTATTTATTTTTCGATTCCTCTGTTTTTCTCAATGAGTTTGATTGAGATTCATTTACCTTTTATTAGCGGCTTCCAACTTACAGGTCTCATAGAGGGTAATTTAGTCAATTAAATTTGTTTGGGCTGATGTCATCAAGATTCTTTTGATGGCCTTAACGGCCATATGACGGCAGGGGTGTTTCTATAATGCAATTGTTAACCTCAAGGGTGGGGATTTAATTTCCCAAATGTGAGGGGGTATCTGTATTAAACATAAACCTAAGGGGGTGTCAGTGTAATTTACCCTATTTTAAAAATGCAATAATTATACTACAAAAAAAAAAAAGTTGAATTCCTCAAAAGGAACTATTTACTCTGCTTGGTTTCCATTTCCATAATTCATTTTTCAGAAAATTTTACTTTTTTCATTTTCTGTATTTTTTTGTTTTCATTGAATTTTTTTAATATTTGAAACAATTTTTTTTTTTAATTTTTAGACGCAACTAACATAAATACACTTAAAAAGTATAATATTTGTGAAAAAAATCTTAAAAAATTCACTAAATAGCAAAAATACAAAAAAAATGAAAATTCAATACATTTTTCATATTTTTGTGTATTTATTAATTTTTAAAAATATTTTTCTACAAATATTTCACTATTTAGATACATCTAACTGAAGTGCATTTAAAAAAGTAAAAAAATTACTTAAAATTTTAAAAATATTTATTAAAAATAAAAAAGCACAAAAAAATAAAAAATTAAATTTAGAAAATTTAAACCAAACACACTGATTATTTTTGAATAGAGGGAAAGTAAGCATGTGAAGTTAAATTCTAAAGATACTCCGTTGGCTATATATTTTGTATAGGCTAATCGTAGCTTCACACGTGGTATGTAAAAGATAATTTGGGAAGTTAATGCAAATCCCCAATCAGCGACAGACACGTGGTAGTTCATATTGGTAATGATGGATCTGCGTAGCATGGAAGCAGTTAGAAGGCGCGAGGTGATGTGGCCCAACGGTTACTCACAATTCAAATTCAAAAGGGAAGCCCAACTGCAAGGAAGGTATAGTGGGAGCAGATCGTTCAGGCCATAAACAATGATCGTGGAAGGGCATTTCGACGGTTAAAAGTTCACTTCGACGGTTACCATTAGAGAGTATGAATAATAGAGAATATAGCGACCCCGGTCTTTTCCCATTTAATTATTGTATCCGGACTGTTCCGTAGATTCTGTCATTGTATAATGGTTGTTGTTGTTATTCCTTATTTTCTCATTTGGAATTATAGGATGTGTTGGGCAGGTTTGTTTCAGGTTGGTTGGGTTTAGAAACCAAGAGTTGCTGTCCAGGTTTTTGGTTCTTCGCTCGAGCGAGGAGTTGTTCGCTCGAGCGAGAGGTAGTGTTTGATTTGGACCTGTAGCTGTGCATTCTAGTAAACTAGAAGAATATACTAGCATTTGGGCATGCATACTTGAATCTTTCTGTTATATTCAATGCCAAATTTTGAATGAGTACGCCTGGTGTACGAATTTTTTCGTGTTTCCTATGTTGAGGTATTAAGTACTAGATACTAGTCTGAGTATTGTCAGTAGTCGAGACGTGGTGGATGTCTCAGAACACTGTAGTTGTTGATTGTGTCATACTGTTATCTTTGTTATCGAGTCTTGCGAAACAGGACTTTTTCATTAGTTAAGGTGTTATGGAAACATAACGGAGTGGAGGAAGTCACTTGGGAATGTGAGTAAGTATCTGGATTTGTTTGTTAATATTTAACCATGTATTGGGAATTTTGTTGTACTGATAAACTTTAAGAGCATTGAATATGTCTTAAGTCGAAAAACATTAGGTATCTTTTGGTTATTGGAGGTATGGTAATGGTTGGTCATGCCTGATTATCTTGGTTAACCATCTATTGAATGCTATTGCTTTATTCAATACTTATAATTGGTTTAGTATATTTCTACTGGGCTGTGGCTCACCCTTTATGGGAACATCATTTTCAGGTCCAGGTGATAAGCTACCTCCAAGGAATTA
>NW_021026167.1:195850-227959 GCF_004153795.1 Camellia sinensis
CGAACCGAGGCATCTTTGGTTATGCCCAAACATTTTTCACTATTACACATCTCTCCTCATACATACACACACTACCCGAACTCCATTACAGCTTGAACTTGGAGCTTCTTGCTTAGATTCCAAGCCATCCTCAAGATTTTTAAGGGTTAAGAGTGCTAAGAAGAGAGTTTAACAATAAAAGGAGCTATCCTTTCTTCCAAAGGTAGACTTTGAAACTTTACTTATCTCTTTCTCCTTTCTTGTTCTTCTTTTCTATAGCCTTTTGTTATTCTAAGCCTGTGATCCTCTTTGGGATGTAGATGGCTCAACCATCCCCCACAGAGTTATAGTATAATCTAGCTTTATTTCAATGTAATCTCTTAGCTTTATGATATGGATAACTACACCAACCCCCATAAATGTTGTAATTTACTGTTTTCTTATATTTAAATATGTAGCTTAACTTTGAGATGTGGATGGCTCTGCCATCTCCCATAGGATGATGGTGCAATTTCCTTGCTTTCATGCAATTTCCTTACACTTTTGCATCGTTCAAGTGTTTTGATCCATGTGATCCAACCCATACTCAATCTTGATGAGTATTTGTGGTTGCAAATCGAATTGGGAGTTGTGCAGCCGTAATTGTTGACTTTTGATGAATAATTTTAATTTTTTAACTTTTTGATTTTTTAACTTTTTTACAAGTTCCCAAACTTCACCTTTTCCAGGACTTCAATTGCTTTGCTGGTATCTACCACCATGTGCCAAGAATTTACTTTAATTTTTAATTTTTAATTTTTTTATTGCCAAGGGGTGTCCACGGCACCACTGGATGGGTGGTGGTGGTTGCGTGCAAAAAGGCGTTGGCCTTCTACAGGTAAGTAAAGTTTGATTTCTGTAAAATACAATTAGTGTTTTATTTTTTTGGTGAAATTAATCATTCTATATTCCGCTCATAATTTTATTTTTTGTGTTGAGAGTTGTTGCATTTTTCGTTTACCCTAATAATAGTGGGCTCTTTCTTTTAAATTAGGTAAATTTAACCATAATATCAGAATCTAAGGTGGCAATGATGCCTCCAAGAAGTACTCCTTTTTTTTTTCATTTCAAAATTAAAAAGAGGGGTGTGTGAAGCCTTGTCTTAACTAATTTCTAGCTACATATTTATATCAAATTACATTTGTATTCAAAAAAATAAATAATTGGTGTAATTTGAAATATAAAATTAAATATAAATATGATTTGATGAAAAAGTTACTAATATTCGATCAATTTGATTTTTACAGACATATTCTATTTAATATACTATAAAAAGTGAATAGTTTAGATAAATGGGTCTCGAAATGGGCCAATGGATCTCATTTTAACGATTCAAATCGTTCATTTTTATAGGGCCCTCCGTGTATATCAGTCATTGAAAAAAAAATTAGATTAGTAGACACCTTATTTTGACCGACCTTAAAACTCGAGCACTTTATTTCGAACACCCGATGATGAAAGTTGCAATGTGCAGTCTTTTGAATTCTTCCCAACCTTACATTCGTTTTGGCAAAACTATTTTTGACATTTTTTTTCTTTTAAAACCCTTTGTTTTTTAAAATCTTTTGGTTGTATAATTTCAAACATTTCTACAACATTTCAAACTTTACATGCTATGCTTTTTCAGTAAATCGAGTAAAGGACAAAGTGGAAATGAGTGGAAAGAGGACTAAAAAACCCTATTTTTCCCTCAAAATGGTCGTACACTTTTTCTATCTGGTTGTACAAAAAAACCTATGGCTGAATAAAAAGTAGTTGGCCAGCTTAAAAGGGTGTCAGCCAAATAAGCTGTTCAGAAAACAAAGTATTTTCTGAAAAATTGGCTTCCATGCACGTAAGATATTTCTAGAGATATTTTCGAAGATATTTTGTGAAGATGTTTTCAAAGATATTTTATGGAGATATTTTCAAATATATTTTCTGGAGATATTTACCTTCATAAGTCTATAAATACGCCCATTCCCTTCATCCTTAAGAGTTGAAAAATTTTGTTACAAGCCTAGAGACTTATAAGAGCTAAGATCACATTCAAATTTCAAACATTCTTAAACTTCAACTCTCTCTTCCTCCATACACCATACCCTAACACCATTGAAGCTTAAACTAAGCTTCTTGCTGAGATTTCAAACCCTGTTCAAGGGTCGTGAGGGTCTTAGGAGTAGAGTTTGACAATCAAGAAAATCTTCCTCTTTTCTAATAGATAAACTTTGAACTTTTCATCTCTTTCTCTTCCTCTTTCGCACTACATTTTCGTTGTTATTGTATTTAAGTCTGTGAGTTGATCCTTGTGGATGTGGAGGGATTTAAAACCTAGCTGCCCATCCACAAATTTGATTAAATGATGTAATTTCTTATTTCTTGTAATTTCTATTGCATCTCTATGGATGTAGAGAGAATTAGGAATTAGCCACCTGTCCACAAGAATGGCTTGTATGATGTAGTTTCTTTGCTTTCATGCACTTTCTCATCACTTTTCTCATTATCCAAGTGTTTTGATTCATGTGTTTCAACCCATACTCAATCTTGATGAGTATTTGTGGTTGCCTCGTGGAATCAGTTGGATGATTCTTTAGGTTAGATGATAAGAAAGTTGTTAGCTTTCATTTTGCTTGTGTTTTCTTTGAAGCCAAGTAAGAGCTACACAAAAATAGAGTTCTTTCAGATTTTATGTACGACCAGCCAGATAAATCATACGGCCATCAGCTTTTTCATCCGACCAGATCATTTATTTGGCCAGTTAGATGATATTTCCAGGCAAAACAAAGTAGAACAGGGCAATTTTTCCGATGTGTGATCTCCTAGGCATTTGCGGTTGTTAATTAAACTTTGTTTTCTATTTTCTCATGATTTGTTAGATTTAGCTTCTATTTGGCTGAACCGATTCATTGTTGTAATAAGTTCCAACCCTACATCTTTCTATTCAATTCATTGTTGTAATAATTTCCAACCCCACGTCTTTCTATTCATTCATTATTATAATAACTTCCAACCCTACGTCTTTCTATTTTAATTCATTGTTGTAATAATTTCCAACTCCACGTCTTTCTATTCATTCGTTGTTGTAATAACTTTCAATCTCCATTTCTTTATATTCCTTTGATTTACATGTTTTTCATACCTATGTATAGCATTATGTTTTATTTATCATATCCATGCATTCGGATTCGACTTATTTGCATCTGTGGGATTTGTCATTCGAAAAGTGATTCTGTGCGCTACCTCATGCCTTGAAATGATTCACATGACATGCGTTAGCAACCGAATCTTTAGGTTCATTCTTGTGTATGTATCAAATTAGCTATTTGCATATAGGATCATGTATATGTTTCTAGCATATTCTTTTGGCTTACTACGAATACGTACTAAGTGAGCGTTTTCAGTTTTAGCATCCGGGTTGTGTATATTATTCTTACTATGTCTAGCATTATACCATGTGACTACTTGCTTATCTAGAATATCTCCATGACTGCCAATGGATGAAAGTTGTGTTGCTTAAAGTTGGAATGATATTGATTGTTATACATATGAGCCCAGTTTTCCTTGAGTTGTACATTTTCAAAAAAACTTTTTCAAAAAGGCATGGGATCAAAGCATTCCAACACAAATAACATGGTCTATAATTGTTTGCTTCACATAGTAATGTTAGCATTATTAAATAACCAAAACACGAGCATAAATTGTCTATAAAACTCATATCATAATTTAGTAAAGGTGGATCTTTTGATCAGGTGAGTGGGAGTGCTTAATTTGTGACCTTTCTTTCTCATTTCTAAGTTCCTGAACCAAGACAATTTGGCTATGACGACTTTTGGCACGAGTCACGGGTTTTCTAGTTTTCCCAAAAGATTAGATAGCGACTCTAAAATCTGGTGATGCAGTCCATCTTTGGCATATTTTGCGATTAAATGGATTTCCTATAGATTTACCAAATCTGGACTTTAATTCTATTTCACACTGCACTAGTGATATCAAATCAGAAATTGGGAGTCTGAACTGTCAAACGCACTTAGCTACCCCTGGGAGATCCTAAAGTTAGCATGATAATTGTAACATTTTCGTTTTCACTTTTTAAGATTTATTGAGTAAAATATTTAAGAAAAAAAAATCAAGATGATTAAATATTGGTAATTGTATATTTGAATCTCATTTGTATTAAAAGGAAGAAAAAAAAACAAAACAAAGCAGCTCTCACTATAAGTCTCATTATTTTGACTAATAAGATGAAAGTTTTGCTCAACC
The DNA here is from genome assembly GCF_004153795.1 of Camellia sinensis. Classification (NCBI taxonomy): domain Eukaryota; kingdom Viridiplantae; phylum Streptophyta; class Magnoliopsida; order Ericales; family Theaceae; genus Camellia; species Camellia sinensis. The sequence continues at coordinate 200,108 of NW_021026167.1, forward strand.
ACTTGTTAGGCAGGTGTACAAAATTGTTTTTCTCTATTCTATTAAAAAAAAAAAATAGGACAGTAACTCGAGTAGGTTAAGAGCCTATCCAAGATCAAGGTTATTATTAGTGTTGAAAAATGTATAACAAATTGTATTATAATGTGTAAAAAAAAATGCATACAAATATGTAAAAATATTTTGAGATATGTGAAAAGTCTATTGAAATTATGCATATTTTGACATTTTGTAATTGTTAAACCTAGTCCTTAGGCCCTATTTATCTGGGATTTTTTGCCATAACTCCTTCCTAGAGCTCATTTTTCTTGAAAATGACAAGCTCTGATTTTTTAGCTCATAAATTCCTTCAAAATAAAGAAATCTTGTAAGAAGGACAAAAATTTTCAGATTTATATTTTATGTGACAAATTTGCCCATTCACACGCACTCTATCTTTCCCCTCTTTCTCTCCATTAATTGTCATTTCTCTCTCAGCTCTTTCTTTCTCTATTTCTTTCTAAGAGCTGTCTCTACCACCACCACCACCACCGTCTGCACAACTATCGTCATCTCCACTACCACGACTACTATCGTTTCTATTACCTCCACCATCTCCACCAACACTGTCTCAACCACCGGCATCGTTCGCCATCACTACCGCCACCAACGTTTCACCACCTCCATCTCAACCACCAGCGCCATTCGATGCCACTGTACCACAGGCAACCACCATCATCATTCTTAGCCTCCAAGACCTCAGATCAGAGATTGACAACCTCAGATTTGAGATTTATCATATCAGATCTATATTCTCTCCCTCTTTTTCTCTTTGTCTCCTCATCATGCTCTGTTTTTCAGACAATAAAATTTTACTCTGGTTTGAACCAGATCTAAAACAATATATGTGCTCTGTGTGTGTGTGTGTGTGTGTGTGTGTGTGTGTGTGTGTGTGTGTTTATATTTTTTGTTTAGTGCATTTTTCTTTTGTCAATATTAGTTTGAATATTTATTTTGAGATTTTAAACAAAAATGTTATTTTAGTACGTTCAATAGTGAAATAGTAAAATTTTACTCTAATATAGTGTAAAATTTTACTGTGTAAGAGTAAAATTTTACTGTTAACTTTATTAATTCAATGTTTTGACTGATTTTTCATTTAATAGCTATATGAATAGTGGTAATAATTATAGTAACTGTGGTGGTTAGTGATAACAATGGCAAAAATTTACTATTTATATGTTTGAAATAAATAGTAAAATTTTACTGTCTAATAGAGTAAAATTTTACTGTCATTGGAGAATCTCGCCGGAAAATTTTCGCCGACCGACAGTGATCGCCTGAAAATTATCGCCGACTAGGGTGATCAACAGTGGCCGGCGGTGGTCAGTGGTGGCAGACAATAGTCAGTGGTAGTTGTGCTAATTTAAGAAAATGATAGAAGTTGAAGATATTATTGTCATATTTTTTAAATATTTTAAACTTTGTCCTTAATGAATGAAATGTTTTTATCTTGTCCTGTTGGCAATAAAGTTTGAAATTGAGGAACTTATTACCAAAAACTTGAAAGAAAAAAAAAAAAAAAAAAAAAAAAGCTTCTTGTTTGTTGTTGCTAGTAAAAGTACATATATTGACAACTTTAAAGATAGTGTATTTGTCAGATTTGATTTGATAGAATTATTAGTACAGTAAAATTGAGTGAAGTAATTATTAGTATGATGTAAGATAAATTGTATTTTGTGTAGTAATATGGTAGTATCGGTTAGTTGAAATTAAATTTATGAATTTAAAAAAAAAAAAAAAAAATCACAATATATGCAAAGATAGCTTTGTAATTTTTGTAAAGTAGAGGTATAATAGTATTTTCGCCTCCAATTCTATAGGATTAAATCGTGAAACCCAACTCTCTCATGGAATTGCTAGTATCCCCTTGAAGGGGATTCGTAGTATCATGAGACTGACATTATTCTAAACCAAATATAATTTATGTGAAACTGATCGGATTGTTAATCTAATCCCATGCCACCTTGAGATCAAATAAATAGAGAAAATTAGTCTAAAGTCCCTCTCCTATTTTTAGTAATGAAAGAGATCTATAATATTATTTTTTGATGTCTAAGGTCCCTCCATCACACACACATCTATCACAGAGAAATTTGATATATCTCACGTTCTCTATCTCTCTCTCTCGCTGCTCTTCTCTCTCTCTCTCGTCAAACATTCATGAACACCAACAACAAAAACAACCACCACCACCACCACCACCACCACCACACATCTCATCTTCTTCGCTCACTCTTTCTCTCTCTTCACCACAATTTGCAAAAAAGCAAGAGATATGTACTTGCACTTCTCTCTCTTCTTCTTCTTTTCCTCTTAACTTACAATGCTACCACTGTATTCTCCTTTCAAGTCCCTTTTCTGGCCAGAATCCCACCAGAATCCGCCAGTTTTTTCCCAAAAAAGTCGCTTAAAAATCAGTGAAACGGCTGTCTTCTTCGACTAAGCTTTCTTTTACTGTGATGTATGCTGTCAAGGAAGAAAACTCACATTCTATCCCGAAGACCCATTTGCCGATTTTGCAGAACCCGCATGATTTGGTGGTTCTTCAAAATGATTTTGTGGTGTTTTCACCGAAAAGGATGCAAAGAGAAAACAAAATGCATCGTTCAGTATGGTTAAGCTTATTCTTCGCTCTCTAAAAAGACATAACAACCAGTTTCGAGGAAATCAAAACACAACCAATATGGTTATGCTCATTACTTCGCTTTCTAAATAAATAAAACAACAAGAAGTTTCAAGGAAATCAAAACACACAATGTTGGTGATCGGTTAAATTTTTATTCATATTAATCTTAGTGAAACATCAGATACATACTATAAATGTGTTTGGATTGAATTTTTCTAGTTTGGACCAGAGAAATTCTCCATTTTTTCAAATGGAGCACAGTGAATTGCTTTGTATTTGTAAAGTCTAGTTTCAAAATTGTTAAATCCGAGAGAATTACTTTGGAATCAAACTAGAGAAAATTCTCTGGTTTGGAGATAATTTCTCTGTAAAGTCTAGTTTCAAGAATTCTTTCTCTAGACTTCAAATCAGAGAAATTCCTTTGTCAAATTAGAGAAAATTCTCTCGTTTGGAGATAATTTCTCTATGAAATCCAGAGAAAATTAGACCAGAGAAATTCTCTGTGAACCAGAATTTCTCTATAAATTTCTTTGTTTGTATTTGTGATTATTTGTTGCTTTGATTGGATTGATTTCTTAATTGGCTGTCAATTGTGTTTGAACCCTCCCAAGTGTTGGTTTTTTCTTGTTAGATTCGTTTAGGTTAGTGTTATTGGATGATGGGTTTTTGGTTATTAGAGTTTCTTATTGATTGAGTAATAATGTTACTGGATTGGGTTTCTTTAATTGGTCATAATAGCATCAATTTATCTGGCTTAGAATTTCTTTGGGTAAAGAATTTCTCTGGAAAAGCAAAGAATTTCTCTAGAAAGAATTTCTCTGGAAAGTTTAGAGAAATTCTCTTGGTCGTATTTTCTCTAGATCCATATTGAAGGACTTTAGACATTATAAAAATATTAAATGTCCTTTATACTATAAAATTTTAATACCAAGAATCCTAAAAATATCTCCATATATATATATATATACTAGCTGTTGCTACATGCGATGCGTGTGCAATTCAAATAAATAAAAATAAAATAAAATGTTTGTTGTATATTGTGTGTTAGTTAAGTGGTAAAAGTCTTATTCATTTGACTTAAATCTAAGATTCAAGTCTCCTCCTTTCATCTACCTAATTTTTTTTTTATTTTTAATAAAAAAATAGATACATAACAGTATAAGAAATAAAAGTTTCAAGACACCATAATAAATAGATAGATAGATGTTTGTCTGTTAGAGCAACTATACTATAAGACAAATGAAACCACCTTATTTGGCGTTTCCTAGACATGAATTTATCAAAACGAGTAAACGTATGGGAAATATTATGATACACTTACGGTACCTTATATATTTCATAATTTAAAAAAAAAAAAACATAATTTTATATTTTTTAAAATATAATTAAAAAAATTCTAATTAAATAAAACATGAGACATAATTAAAAAATTTTATAAATTATAATTTAAAAAATTAATCATAATTAAAAAAAAATTTCATAACCATATTAGAATTTTCCTAAAAATAAGAGAAATTTAAAGAATAAAAAAGAATGGAAAAGTCCTTCTGATACTATGGAAAGGTTAACTAGAAGTTAGATGAGTTGATAAGATAAACGTCTGCGTGATCAAAAGTGACGGATTTGAAATTTATACCTAAATAAATAATATTATAGATAATGTATTAATTGATGATGGGATATAATTTAAATTTTTTTAATATTTATAATTTATATAATAAGTAGGGTTAATAATAATATCATAATTAATATTAATACACTAATTAATACATTTATCACCCTTTTAAAAAAAAAAAAAACTATGGAAAGGCGGGACCAAAATTCGTCATAAATCAGAACATAAGCAAGAAAGAAAGAGCAAATCAAATCGGAATTCTCTTTTCGCATAGTTGCTTCCTCCTGTCTTTTTGGGGTAGGTGAGTGGCTTTTTTCCTTCCGTCATAGTACTTTGTTTGTTTGATCATTTGTTTACAGAGAGAGAGAGAGAGAGACAATAATAAAAGGGTCAAAAAATGGGTGTTGGCTATTCATCATCTTGTTCTCTCTCCCTCTCTCTCCCCTATTCCCATATAAGTTGCTTTGCCTCCGCCACCGCCACCGCCACCACCACCACCACCCTTCTTTCTTCTCACAAATCAACCCCAAACTCATCCCTCAATCCCCCCACTTCTAAATTCCATTATCAAAAACCCACCTACACCACCATGACTGCCCAATCCTCATCTTCACCACTATTTTTGCCTATCCAGTCTGGCAGAGTTGAAGAAATCAAAACCCAATACCACAATTCTACAAAACCCATCTCTGATCTTCACAGTTTGGACCCGGAATTGATTCAGAGATTGGTCTATGATTCTCTGGTTTGGAGTTCGCTTCATGGGCTTGTTGTTGGAGACAAAAATGTACAGGTCAGTACGCATTATATGACATGAACCATGTTTTAATCTTTACGGCTTGAGTATTGAAAAAGATGTTCTTTTGATTCGAGTTTTCTCTCTTTTTTGGTCCTGATTTTAGTTTAATTTTCAGCAAGTTTCTTCAGAATTGTTGCCAGGTTGGCTTGACATGAATTTAAATGTCTCTCTCTTCTTTGTCTTTGAGTTGATAATGACACTGGGCACATAGAAAAGGGCAAGAATGATGTGAAGAATATACATACATACATGCGTACAGTTTTACTTGTGGGTGATTTTTAAGTGATTTAACTTGCAGAGATCTGGAACAGTGCCTGGTGTGGGAATGGTTCATGCCCCATTTGCCTTATTGCCCATGTCATTCCCCGAAAGGCAATGGAGACAAGCATGTGAGTTGGCCCCCATTTTCAATGAGCTTGTTGATCGTGTGAGCTTGGATGCAAATTTTTTACAGGAATCACTCTCAAGGTTCACTCTTACTCTCTGTCTCTCCACATATGTGTGTGTGTGTGTGCGCGTGCGGGCCTGCTTGCCCGTGTGTGCTATTATCTGGAAATTGCAATGAAAGTGGACATTGCTATGGAGCTAGGATGAAGTATTTACCTCAAAGTTGTTCTTTCATTGTCATAATCATCCTCCTATGGTTTTCCATACTAGTTTACCTACCAAAAAACGTTTTCCATACTTTTTACAATACTCTGTCTATGTTGTGCTTAGCGTTTAGCTATTTACACAGCTGCTCACAAATCCAGGTAAGGAGGAGGGTTATGTGTTAGGTAGCTTGACAGCCAACACGTAAAATTCCCTGTCAAATCTTTATGAACATGAATCCTAATATGAATATATGAAAAAGGATTCATGTAGCCTACTCTACTTGAGTGGGACACAAGATGTAATTTGGTTTGGTTTAGTTTTGGCATTTAATTAGTTTAATGTAGTTTCCCTCATGCTTTTGTAAGATCTGGTACTAATGTGATCTGAAATTATTCTTCTCTTTTTTTACATCTTAGAACAAAGAAAGCAGATACTTTTACCTCCAGACTCTTGGATATCCATTCCAAGATGCTAGAAAGTGGCAAGAAAGAGGTAAGTGTATATTGAAGAGCCATTAAATTTTGATTTTCATAGCATTGAACTATGTTAGTGACGCCTACTAATTCTTCTATTTGCGGAATAACCTCATTATACTTTGTTAATGATGCATACAAATAAGCTCTTTTTGAATGCCATAAAATACAATGTAATGGTATTGGTAACACTGTATGGTTTCTGGACAGCAACTTAGTCTGTTCACCTCATTTAGCGAATTTTTTTAGGGGCTATCATAAGCGGAAATGGATCAAATTTTTAATGGGGAGAAGAGACTAATTTTTTGTTTTTTAATCACTGACTAGGAAATACGCTTGGGTTTACATCGCTCTGATTATATGCTTGACGAACAGACTAAGTTACTTCTCCAGATAGAGCTCAACACAATTTCAAGTTCATTTCCTGGCCTCAGTTGTCTTGTCAGTGAGCTTCACAGGTTAATTAAATATTTATCAGCTTTGTAATATTTTCTTTCTTCAATAGTTATTGTTGTTCTGTTTGGTAAACTTGTTTCTCTTATTCTCTAGTGTTATCAATAAATCATGCATTAAGGGATCGCTATCATATTTACATTAGGTTCAAACTTTCCAATAAAGTAGGCATATTGGAGTTGTTCGTTAGGGGGTCACAACTTCAAAGGGTATTAGGACAAGATCCTTGTTTCATGAACCGTGATAAATGATTTGTTGGTGTGCCATAAAGGGGTTTGACTGGAATTTTATGAAGGCCTTTGGTGTAATGTACTGGTTAAAAATTGTGTGCTAATAGTAATTTTCATAATGAATGGCATCTATCACGAGTCTCCAATCTTGTGGAGAGATAGAAAATATCTTTTGAAATATGTAAATTGTTATAACCAGAAGTGTTGATGGAATTGTTTCTTTATTGTCATTTGGTCCATGTGCATGGGTTCAATATAGTTTTATTCAACTCAAGCACTACTGAATGTTGAAAGAATCCAATATGTGTTAAAGATCAATCTTAATGTTGTTATTGTAATTTTCCAATCTATAGATAGATTTTTTGACAGCAGAGAGAAATGAATGTGAAAACAATAAAGGAGTTGATGCAGCAACAACTCGTCGTTGTCCTCCAAATGTGGGAGATAGGTAGTAAACGATATATCATGGCATTGGAAAGGAAACAAGGTGGGAGATGACAAACAAAACAGTGGGAAGTCAAATTACGTAGGTAAAGCATGATGTATATATGCTTCGCTTCTATGTGTTTTCTATTGCATAACTTAGTTTTGCTCCAAAGACATTTCTAAGAAATACCTTACTGGAGAATACTTCTATTGATTACTCTGTGGATCCACAACAAATTCAAAGAATTGATTGTATGATGTAGGACAGGTAGGGACAATGCTGGATTTTGTAAACAGAGGTTATTTGATGGCCTAAACAGTGAGTAATTTAGGGTTTCAAGGGTTAAATTGAAGGCTAATAGGTAGGGGAAGGGATTAGGGTTGACTTGAGGGTGATTGGATAAAGTTTTGAGGTTGAAAAGTGCACTTTTAGAGGGCTGTAAATAATAATCCGAGAATAGTAAATTGAAACAAAAAAGAAGAAGAAAGAAGAAAGAAGAAAAGAAGATAGGTCTAGGCATCGCACCTAGATTCCATAGGCATCACACCTAAGGTTTGATTGCATCACACAATCCATAAAGAAGCTTGACAGCTCTCAAATTTTTATAAAATATCAATTCTATTGAATTATTAGCATTATATGGCTTTATATAGAATTAGGAGACTTCCTAAACCAATTATAACCAAAAAAAGAAATTATTACAATATCTTTTACTTCTAAAAGTAATCTAAGACCAAGTAAGAAACATAAATAAAATCCAATTAAATAACTTGATCCACAAGACGACCCATGGGCGACCCCTACAATCCATATTAGCAAATATGAAATTTACCAAAATACCCTTGACCTAAAAATCTTAAAAAATATAAACTAATCATAAAATAAGACTCTAATAATACTAGAAACATAATTATATAAAATTTCTATCAATTTCTCTGTGAAATCATGCCAATTTCCAAATATCGCTACTTGTTTGAATTTACTTTTCCTTGAGCTTCTTATATTCTGCATCATTGTGTATGAGTTGACTCAGCTGAATCTACTTGAGATTGAAGGAAGCTAATGTAATACTAGACATGTAATGATAGAAGCATGATAAATACTAGTCTCCCTAGTAGTGTTAGTCAATTGGACTGTATAAGCCGTGTAGTATAAATTTGCAATTCATTCCTGAATCATATTGGATGACATGCACAAAAAGCAGATACACTTCTTTTGTTTCCATATTATACCAAATCTTTTTAGTTCTCTAACAAAGACACCAGAGAAAATCAAAAGTCATTCTTTCATTCTCCTGTCAAGTTGTGGGCAACCACAAAATTGGAGGGTGTTTAAGGAGTTATTATAAAGAAGTTAATTATTTAGCTTATCTTTGCACATTTTAAGTTATTTTGGATTTATAAAAAATCTATTACAATGTTAGAAAGCTATGCCTGTTAGAAGTTTTATTTTTTTTCTTTTTCAATGCAGTAAGCTATCCTGATTATGCCTTCACTTTTGAGATTTTGGTGCTTCATTTTTACCGCCTTTATACATAGCATGTCATTTCTATTCACTCACTAGAGAATGTGATACCCTGCACCAAATCGTTCTAGCAACCCCTGAAACAGTCACCAACGGCATGACTTTGAACTGTGCCTAGAAAATAGTTTCATGGTATTGATTTTGGTGCTTCATTTTTGGTGCACCTTTATACGTAGCATGTCATTTCTATTCACTCACTAGAGAATGCGATACCCTGCACCAAGTCGTCCTAGCAACCCCTTAAAGAGTCGCCGACGTCATGACTTTGAACTGTGCCCAGAAAATAGTTTCATGGTATTGATATTGAAATACCAATCTTTGTCCTCGTTAGATCTTTCATATTGAACAATCTTATTTGTTGGTTCACAGACTAATAGACTGTGTTCCCTTGTATGAAATATGGTGGCATCCTTTTCCCAATTATGTTTGTGAGTAATTGCAATTGACTGATTTGTGACACCTTTATATAGCCGATGTTAAATCTTTATATAGCCGATAATGAGAATATAATTTTGTTTTGGAGTACTGCATTTTTTTGGAAACTGATTTGGTGTTTCTCAAATTTTTGCCACCCTTCTAGAAGGATGGCAGTTTCTGAGTATGAATTCTCCTTCCTTTCCCATTCCCTCAGTCAGTAGCTAGGTAGATTTTCCCCATCTATCAGGCCCAAAATTATGAACTTATTCTTGTTATTTAATTCCATCGAGTACTAGATTATTTGGCTGTATTTTGGGTCTCCAGAAACCATTAAAAAAAGAAAACAATAGTAGCTGGTAATTTTGCAGGAGCATATTGAATCAGTACAAGGAGCACCTTGGCTTAGATTCCAGAAGGATTCCTGGAAACACTGCTGTGAGTCAATTTGCAGAGGCATTGACCAAAGCTTGGAAGGAGTATAATAATCCAAGGTTGGATTTGATTGATTGATGTTCCTTATTTGTTTTTTGATAATGAATTCACCAAGGTCAACATATGACTAGCTTCAAATACTTGTTTACAGGGCTGTAGTTATGGTTGTGGTGCAACCTGAAGAACGCAATATGTATGACCAACATTGGCTTTGTTCTGTACTGAAGGAAAGATATCCTTTCTACTAGTTACATGATGATGAAGCTCCTATCTGAGAGCTTAGTGGTGTATTTAAGTTCATGGCAACAAAAATTTGGAATATACTGACAAATGAAAAAAGTATTTGATCCCTTTCAAAGTTTAAAATTTTATGTCAGTTTTAATATCTATATCTATTTTCCAGAGATTTATTTATCAACAAACTATCTGGATGGAAAGTTTTTGTTTAGGAGTTTTGTTCAGATGTATTCCTTAGCTTTGTAACACACATGATGTTACAACTATTCGAAAAACATTGGCAGAAATTGATGCGCAAGGGGTGCTTCTACCAGATGGAACCCTTCTCATGTATGTAGCTGTGTCTTGAATATTTGATTTTTGCTGTTCTAAATTTGTTGGATTTTGAAGTGATTTTTCTAACTTTGACTAATTGAAAGCTTTGAACTTGCAGTGGTAATCAAGTAATTGCAGTCATTTATTTCAGAGCTGGGTATGCGCCAATTGATTATCCTTCAGAATCAGTGAGTAGATCTGTCATTTTTCTGCTTCTGCCAATTCTAGTTCTAATCTAAACTGGAAGTTGGCTTTGCCTTGTGTAGGTGATGTTGGTTATTATTAGTAGTTGAGTGTCGAAAGTGCCTATGGAGCAGACTTTATTCTATTAAGCTTTGTTTGGATCATGGATTAAGTATGGAGTGGGAAAGGGAAAAGGAAAGGAAAAGGCAAGAGCAGTGACGAAAACTATTAGCTTATATTTCATCCACATTTCCCTCACCTTTTCCTCTCCCTTGCCAAATCCCTACCCAAATCCATGATCCAAATACAACCTTAATGGATAATGGCACATATGCATCAGTTGTGTCTACAACTTCTGATGAGGTTCCACCATCCCAACTCCATTAAAATAACTGACAATTTTAATGTGTTCTAAACTTAATACCAATATAATGTAAATATTTCACAACTAGTGTAGAATCACGTTTTTTTTCCCCATTAAACTAAAGCATCAGTCAGCCAAAAGTTTTATCTACAGATAATTTGCTTCCAAGTTATTCCAAGTTACTAGCCAAATCATTTCTAAACTCACACCTGAATGATTTAAACCCACATCCTCTGCTCCATGGCGATTACAATTTTGGATTATCTAGGACCACTTCTGCACCTGAGGGTGACCTTACTGCTCATTTCATGAATAATCCCTCTTTCATTTTGTAGGAGTGGAGGGCTAGGGAATTAATGGAGCAGTCCTCTGCCGTCAAGTGCCCTTCAATTTCCTATCATTTAACTGGCACGAAGAAGGTACAACAAGAGCTTGCAAAACCCAATGTTCTTGAGAGGTAATGTTCATTGTTTAAACTATTATTTGGTACTGCTCTTCATTCAGATCATTTGCAATTTCTTGCTGGGGTTTTGAACCAATTCCGGAAAATATTGATTTGTGATCCCCAGGAGAATAAAGTATAATCGCATGTTATTATTCTTTCAATCTGAATTCTGAAGTGAATGTGGATGTACATTGTTTTGGATCTTCATTATGCAATATCTTTAAAATAGGTGACCTTTTCCTAGTCCTTTACAAAAAGTTGGTTCCACTTTGTTCTTTTTCATGAGTTTTTTAATTTTAGAATGATTGAAGAACTAGAATCAAGATGCTAGCTGACATTATGAAGTTAAAAATTATTTTTCTCATTAAATTTGTGACTTTATGGGAAACGAGCTTCATTTACACCATCCAGTATGTCTTATATGATAGTTTCTTTCGTTGGTTGTGAGCAGGTTTCTTGAGAACAAAGAAGACATTGCCAAACTCCGAAAATGCTTTGCAGGATTGTGGAGTTTAGATGACTCAAATACTGTTAAGGATGCAATTGAAAGACCTGAGTTTTATGTTATGAAACCGCAAAGAGAAGGCGGAGGTTCCATTTTTTAATCTTCTTTGTCTTGTAATTGTTGTTGGAAATTCCATTGATATTGCTATTATAGATAACATCCTTTTTCAGGGAACAATATCTATGGAGATGATGTGAGGAAAACTTTACTCAGATTGCAAGTGGAGGGTAGTGAAGAGGATGCTGCCTACATCCTCATGCAGAGGATTTTCCCAACTATTGTTCCCACATTTTTGATGCGTGATGGCATTTGTCACAAAGATCATGCTATCTCAGAACTTGGCATATATAGTGCTTATTTAAGGTGCGTAGCACTGGCCAATGTTCCATAACTTGTTTGAAGGTGCCTCCATGCACATTTTTTCTTCTCCTTTTAACATGTTAACAAGACCTATGTTACTTGGAACGTGGATCGTTCCGGTTTGTGGAATGGGAATAGAACATGGTACACCATATGCTCTAAAATATGGTATATAGATTATACTATAAAAATTTAAGATACTTCTAGAGTAATTTTCTTTTTAACAATTAGACATCCAATAAAAATAGGGTTTCTTTTTCCAAATTAACCATGTGTCAATACATTTCTATGAGCCTTATGACTCATTTGCAACTTTGTTTCCTGTCAAAACTTTACTTACCTTAGATATTAGTTCATAATATTTGTTTTTTTTTTCACTCTGAATGAAACCTTTAGGAAATTTATTGTAAATAAACTCTTGGGATCACTTTAGATTGCTAAATTTACTATTTTTCAAATGGAAGTGTAACATGTTTCAAAATGTGCATTCGAAAATGTAATTCGGTAGGGTAGTAGCGTTTTCTGGTAACATTGAATAAGATTGAAATCTTCTCTCTTGTTTTTCATCTTTTATTCGATTTGTTGCTTTTCAAAGTTGAATTTTGTTCAAGACCAGATATGTAATGGAAAGAATTAGAAAAAAGAAGCACCCTTGATAACATTTTTTGTAAAAAAATTACAATGGCAACTACATTCTTGCTTCCCAGTTTACTTTTTGGTCTAATATTACTACCATGCATTACTTGTGTTGTAGAATGTTATCCGTATTTATATGTATTACCTACCATGAAACATTTGAATGTGCAGAAACAAAGAGAACGTGATTACGAATGAGCAATGTGGTTACTTGATGCGGACAAAGGTTTCTTCGTCAAATGAGGGAGGTGTTGCAGCTGGATTTGCAGTTTTGGACAGTGTATATTTAACTTGATGTGTGTTTATTCAAGTGACTTTAATCTAACCATGTGTAATTTCACCTGGCTTAGATCCAATAGTGATTGAACCTGGTGCACAAGATTGCCTCATTTAGATTTCTTTCTTTCTTTCTTTTCTCTTCCTTTGTTTTTCCTTTTATTCCCTGGAGGTAGAGGTAGGCTTGATCCCGGGGCTCGAAAGACATGTCTTTTGTAGTAAATTTGATAGTGAGATTTTCAATAGATGTCCAAAGGAATCTTGGCATTCTATGTTATGTGAAAGGTCAATTTTTTTTTCAGATTTGCACTTTGCAGGTTCCATGTAATTTTGCAGTGCGAGACGCTGGACATGCCAGTACAGAGTAGTGGGTGAAGCTAAAATTCTGATGTGGCTCAAAGGTATCTCCAGGCAAGTACTCAGCATCTTTGTTGTTGCCATGTGAATTATTGCCTTTGGAGTGATGAATGAAGTTGAATTTTGATGTGGCATGTTTAGATAGATGTCGGTCCTACAAGCTATTATGAAAATATATCTAGAGGGATATTATTCAAGCCTGGTCGGGCATTGAAGGACCTTAACCGTGTTGTCCTTGATATTGGAAGTGCTATTCAAGTGCAGATATCTCAGATTGAAGAAGGGAATCCTAGAATGTCGTAATTTGGGAGTCAGCAAATTGGTACTGTAAAGGCTATTATCATGGATGCTGTGAAGTCTCTCCATTCTTTCAGCCTCTGGAGTTGAAAGTAGTTGTTGGCGAGAAAGGAAAAAGATTTAAAATCTAAGGGATCTTGATTGTATTTTTTTTATTATACAACTCTGCCGGTCCCAAGCCCGGGTTAAGGAGGAGGGTTGTGTGTTAGGTAGCCGACAGCCAACACGTAAAAAAGCCGCTCGGATCCCTTATGAAAATGAATCCTACTTTAAATCGTTTAAATGCTAGGTCGTTTCCCTCAAGTGACGCGTTGCATCTGCCTCCCCAATTTAATGGGACTTAAGGTTTGGTTTGGTTATACATAATTGAATCTTTGATTTTGCTTGATTGTGTCTGTAATTGGTGATTATTATTGCTATAATGATTGAAATTCTTCGCCTTCTTCCCTTAGTCACACTGTCAAACCACGTGTGTACTTTAGTTTGTATGAATGTTTTAGTATTTCTTCTTAGTATCATAGCAGATACAATTGTAATACTTGCACATATTTGATTCTCATGGGTGTGTTCTAGATATAAAGAATAAAGTTATTTCTCTCTATAAAAAATTAAATTTTTAGATGAAATGTAGCAGTAAAAACAATTTAATTCATATTAATTGTCTTCTTTTATATATATTTATTTAAAATTCGGGTCTGCAAATGAATTCTATCTGCACTACAACTACTTTCACTATATATGCATGAGCACATGCATGATTCATGAACTATCTTGTTTTGTATTTGCTTTTGTCAATTTTTCAGCTAAGGAAGGTAGACCTAATTTTCCACTGCAATGACTCATGGAACTAAGAAGAGCCAGTTAGGCTAAATTCTATTTACATCACATGAAATCTCAGTACCCAACATTTGTGTCGTCCGGATATAAATTTTTACACAAAAGTCAAATATTCAAATATAAACTTATAAACAAAAATGAATTCTTGGCTCATATATTCCATTCAACTGTTCGTCTGAACAATTGCTTTTTGCTCATAAATTTGTCTAAATATTTGACTTTTGTTCAAAAGTTTATATTCAAACGATACAAATGATATATTGAGATTTTCTGTAATATGCAAATAAAATTACAATTTGTACTGCACAAAGTCTCAATAAAAATGGTGTACTGAGATTTTTTGTAATGTGCAAATAGAATTATGCACCGGTTAGGCCACAATACTCGGCACTGCACAAAATTTAACAGTTTCTTGTAATAAAGGAATTGCTTCAACTAAGCCATCTGTTTCATTGTTTAGCTCTTTGTATTCTCATACTCCAGTGTTTATGTTTCTTGCTAATGCAATCAAACAACAATGCACTATGACTTGCAACAGTTTTTGCAGAGTGCAAATTTTGTAAGCTATGTTCTCCTTGTTTATCACACAGCAAAAGCAAAATATTAGGACCCCCAAAATAATAATAATAAATAAATAAGGAATACGTGGGAAAAGCCTGTAGCTAGTTCTTATATCCTATACACCATATGCAGCATTGAAGTAATCACATTTTCTGACGGATAAAAGACGAATAAAAAAAAAATTTCTATGTAGCATGGTGATATTCACACTGAACGCACAAGCATAATGAGTCAAAAGCCTAAATTAACAGGAAATAACGATAAAAGAAGCTACATTCATGAATACAATCTTCTTTGGTCCATCCACCCGTGTTCACGGGCTCTATTCTCCCACAATGCTGAGAGTTTACGCTCGTCTATGAGTGCTGCTTCAGCCTTCTCTCTTGCTTCTTCACAAGTTTCCATTCCTGCATTGCACTTTTCTGCTTCTTTCTGATAATGGGAAGAAGCTCTCTTCGTACTCATTATCAGTGCCTCAGTGCGTTCCAAGTTATCATCAGTGACATTTTTCTGTAGACTAAGCTCCTCTGATAGTGAAGTTATGGTGTCCTTCTCCATCTCCTCATTCATGTCAGGATCATTTTTACCACAGTCTGCACATATAATAAGCATATAATGGTATTATAGTCCATGCAAGGATTCAAACTAGAGAAGTTTTTGGTCATGATACACACATTTGTGGGCAGCACTGTTATGCTAGTGAGTTTGAGCCTTCGTTACATAGACTTTTCAAAATAAATCAGATGTGTGACACTTTTCATTAGACTCTTATATATTTGTATTTAATCATTATATATACATATTGTGGTATAATTGCTATGAAATGAGTAAAATATCTTTTTAATATTGTCTGGTACATATAACACCATTTAATCTCACATAATAAATTACAAAAATAACCATTTTTGTTGAGTCCTCATACCCTTAAATTTGATGTTTGATAGGTCTGACCTCTAGTTGAGCACCCATACTCGTATTCATACTCATATCCGTACCTGTAACCAAGTTTATGTAACATAGGTTTGACCTCCCCACAAATTGTTTCTCCATTAGACTCAGGTCAACTGATATGCCGTAGATTTATCACATCTTTTATTTATATTAGCAAAAGAAGCTTAACATGTTACCATCCATACCCACCATCCCTGATATTCATTCTAAAGCTTAATTTGTTTAGTATACATATTTTCAGTCTCTGGATTTCCTCATCTCTATACCTAACAATTACAAATCTTTCTATGGACCACTTCTAAGAATGGGACTCATCATCCCCCTTTAGACAGTTTGCTCGAATTCAAAACCAGAGAGATGCAAGGTTGAAAAAATTCCAAACATTTAATGGTTCAAGGACCATAAGAATTACTTGATGTACTCCCAATGGAGCACAAAACAGCAAGTGTAGATAGCAAGAACGCATGCAAGACAGATGGACTCACCTGAATATGAGATGTTTAAAAATCCTGCAAGAACAATGGCATTGATTCAGAGTAAGGGAACAATCCTTTTGTCGAAAGAAAATTAATGGTAAGAGGATAGTGAAACATCAGCAGAACAACGAACAATAAGATTATAGTGAGATGTCTTATCCAATAGGGGGAGGGACTGCTGGTACTTGATGGAGCGTATGTTACAGACTCAGATATGTTTAATGGGTGCAGATATGTGTTTAAGTGACAGATTCATTTGATTCTGTAGTCCAAGAACAACATGACAAGCTAAAAATTGCACAACATTGTGAGTTACGTTTGGATCAATCGTAACTTACCATATTGTGCAATTTAAGTTAATTAAGCTTTGTAATCAGCATATTAAGAGATCCCTATTGCACATTAATGATTTTAGGGCTTCTATTTGCACAAACTAACTACTAAGTGCTGGTATGATTTCATATATTCATTAACAAGATATAATTATTTAGTCATTAACATGATGGGGAACAACAAAAACATTTGAGGAAGAAACAATCACCTAGAACCCTAGTTTAGATGCACAACCCAAAAAACATAGCAGGTGTTGTAACTTCTTGTCATGCATAAGCCAAAAAGAAAGCACAAATTGTTCCAAATAACTTTCTTATCATAGAAGTAGTCTCAAATAACTAAAGCCTTGCTACCCGATAAATTAGAAAATTAAAAAGAGAAGAGAGCAATATATTATGCCAAAGGTGAAAAAAATAATAATAACAAAAAAGAAAAAGAAAATAAGCCGACAATGGATGTGCAGTTGGATGAAGATGCTTGGGACCACAATCATGTGTACGCATCAAGCATGAAAGTTTGCAGAACCAGTTCTATATAAATTAGATATTTTATCAAAGAAGTAAAAATCACATGAAAAGTCGAAAAATAATATAATGAACGTCACATGACATATATACGACACAAAAGAAAAGACAGAAAAATAAGTCATCCTTGAGCTTTTTATGTTGGTCCATGAGAAGGCAAGTAAAATGAGTTCGACTTCATACTCAGTTCTCTTCTGAGATTTCAGAGTCTTCCTTACTGTTGTAGATCTTTTTGATTCTTAAGATAAATCCTAACAAATTTTTCATTGTCCAACTATTTGATAAAATATTTTGTTAGATTATGTGATGGAACCATGTAACATCAATAAATTTTGTACATGTGATCTACAAATTGAGACAAGTTAGTAATAATCACTAAGACCTCCTCTTGCCTCTTTTGGTTGCTGTAAGTGTACGAGTGTTAAACCTCAAACAAATAACAATTTTCAATGATCAGTTAAGCAAACTAATTTGCTCAATCCTGCAATAGTATGATTACTATCACAGCTAGGCAAGAGGCCCTTCAGTATTTCTCCCATTCACTTGGAAGGTTCTAGCAATAGGCAATAAATTAACAGTTAGTTCTCTGTTTGAAAATAATGATTAATTCAACTAACAAATGATTTTGGGCACGAATATAATGATCAAGTTTTGCCAACTGCATAGAACAAACAGGGTGCACCCTGGAAACCGGGTGGTTTGTCTCATTGAAGCATAAGGATGCAGTTTTGGGGATCAACAATGAGAAAATAACAAAATGTAGAATGTTATAATCACAAGTACCTCTAGATTTTGATAGGAGGAGAAAGATGGTAGAAGTTGATAAAACTTAGATGTTTCCTTGATTGTTTGAAATAGAATACTTAAATACCTGAGTGGTAACTGATGAATCAAGAAAAGAGGGGAGGGGTTTAAACAGGAGGACTGTGAGGAACATTAAAGGAATCAGATTATTGAATTTCCTAAAGAAAGAAGAAATCCATTTGATGAAGATCATGGAAAGAAGAAAAAGAGCAAATTTAGAATTTCACATGAAGCACATTTAGGGCATGAAGAATTAAAGATTTGGAATAATTTTGAGTTTTCATGTCATTATAGTAGATTTTAATAATTAAGGGTATAATGGTAATTCTAATAATTGTTGGACATGGGTTGTAAGGGTGACCCATAGATTTTTATTTTGGGTCAAGTTATTAAATGGGTTATTATATATGGGTTTTATTATGTCTAAAATAATCTCAGTAGTCAAAAGTCCAAGTTTCTTATTTTGATATTGAAGTAAAATTAGAAGTCACTAAAGTTTTCCATCATGATTGAAGTAGAATTGGAAGTCAGAGTTGATCTAGAATATTAGTAGTTGTTAAATATTTTTAGTTTCTAAATTTGAGAAATAGTCCTTATAGAATTAAGAGAGTTTTTAGTCTATAATATATGTGTAATCTCAATGATTCAATTGCAAGAGTTAATGTTATGAAAATTTGAAATTGTATTTGTGTGATTGGCATATCCCTTGTGAGGGTGAAGCACTTCTCTCTTCTTCTTCTTCTTCTATCTAACAAGGTTACTATTCACGTCACTATTCACAATACTTAGAACAACCACCCAACTGTCCCTAAATACTTGCGTTTTCATTCCCAAAACCCTACTTTTTTACAAACCCTTAAACTGCTATTTTTAAATACTTTTGCAGCCATAAAATCTCACCAAATCCAGCACTACAAGTCTATTGTTGCTACTGCCAGTATACTTAACCCGGGCTTACTACTTGTAGGAAAGTAATCTCTACTTGTCCTACATCTCCATTACTTGGTTTTAGTCCCATGGATGCTGGTGCACCTTCAGCTGTATTAGTACAGAGAAGCTGGTCTCATACAAAAACCTCCATCTCACACTTGGCAGCTGTGACCTCTAGCCTGCACTTCTTTCAAAAAGAGTACAATTTTACTTGCAAAAAACATAATAGAATTATATTTACATGTCAACAGTAACATCATAATCCTTCATCTTTTATATACTTGCAAAAAGTGACTCCAACTATTTAGTCTAGACTCAAATTATTACAGCTATTCATGATGGAAACAAGTTCCCCCCGTTCATCCTTTTAAAGCATGATCATCAGTCATTGATTAGGTTTTAGTTTCTACACAAACTCTGAAAGTTCCAGTAACAAAAAACATGAACCTGTACCAACTATGTAGAGTTTCACTAATAGTGCAACTGGATCTCAAGGAGAAGGATTATTGCCTCTCAAACAGCTTGAATTAATCTCTTAGTGCTCTTCAGTCCATTTATTGAAAAAGTTCAAATGAACTTCAAATTCCACATGTCACGGGCAATGCTATTATATCTGAATGGAGTGTTGTCATGACTAATAAAATGGTATTCCGGAAACAGCAAATACCCACAAAAAAGAGATATATAGACAAGATAATATTCAAATTAAATATTGGAAGTTGCCATCTTGAAAAGCCTTCTATTTCAGCACATTCAAATAGCACAAAAAGATAAGGCTTTTGTTACCATCTAAATATGATTTTCATTTATGTGCGAACAATTGATGCACACATCTCCGAAAGATTTCTCCACATTTAAGTGATTAACCATCATGGTATCACAAATTTCACCAAGAACAGATCATTGTGCCTTCCTTTTCACATAACAGTATTATCCACCAACCAACCCATCCCACAATCTTTAGAGAAAGCATCTTTGGGTCAATTTCGCTTTGCATTTATTATGGAACACATCTTTAGTATTTACCTGATGCAATCTCTTACAGATGTCAGATTATTCTCTTAAGAAAAGTAACCCACACCAAACATCTCATAATTTCAACTACACCCTAATTGGCTAATTGACTAGCATCTCTGGTCTACTCACAACTCTCTAACCATACCTGAAAATAACAGCAATTTTCCACAAACAAATTCTCCCCTTTGCAAATTGGAGCCAGTCAACCAAAAGCGTTATGCTCATCACAACTAAAGTCAACCAATTGACTTTTCCCAAGATGCAAATGGAACTTGAACTCATCCCTTGGAGCTTGTCTGACCTCATCGTCACAAAGGACATAAAGTATGTATTTCAACTAAATGAATTCCTCCAAATCAGTGAATTTATCAAAAAAAAAAAATTCCTCCAAATCAGCGAATTTCTTTTGTTCAAAAAGCAAGTCTCAACCACTACAGGCTCTCTCTATATCAACTCCAAGGTACCATTCAACTATCTTAGTCTCTAAGAAGCACAGACACTTTAAAAAAGGTGGCGTGTCGGTGTCGGTGTCCGTGTCCGACACCGGTACTCGTCGGACACTTTCTTGACATGTGTCAGACACACATCCAAATGTGTCCTACTTTTTTAAAAAAGAATTTAGACTTGGACACTTGGAGGACAGGCATGCCCATTGCTTAAACATATGTGTGCATTGATTAGACACACAAAAAATTAATTATAAGTTTGAACAAAATAACTTAGAATACAATTATAAAAGAAAAATAATCACAATTTATAGAAAATAGTGTTATATTGCATTTATTTCTTGTCTTAGAATGATATATTCATATATATGACATATAATAAATATATAAAATTATATATTCTGTGCGTGTCCCCACGTGTCTATCCTGCATTTATTGAAAATTTCCGTGTCGGCATGTTCGTGTCGTGTCACATGTCCGTGTCCGTGCCTCTTAACTTAGTCTTCTACAAAAATAACAAGAGTGAACCCATGGTATGACAATAGAGAGCTCTACCACATACCCAAGTTTCTCACCAAAGCGATTAACTTACTTCCTCCACTCCACTTTTCCACAAGAATAAGCTTATATTTATCCAACATTCACCTTTTGGCGAAAGACTTCTCCCCAAGAAAGGGCAACTGTGAGGACACAATCTAATTACCATCAATGTTTTTAAAATTTGGGATCCTACATAGGATCGGTGAGAGGGTCTCATGGATTAGATCGTAGGATCGGATCGAGGATCGTAAGAGAAGGGTGTAGCATTGGAAGTCTATGCATTGAGCTTTCTTAAATGCATGTTGTTCTCAATCAAGATTAAAAGCTTAGTTTACAATTTGAAAGAAAGAATACCAGAGCAATCTGAATATAGCACCTACAAGATTCCACCAATGAGTAATCTAATATCAAGTCAAATAGTTCATAGGAATATGATAGTGCTTTAAAAAAAAGCTTATGGCACCACTTCAGCAACTAGAAAGAAGAAATCTACACTTTCATAACTTCCACTCAGAAATAATCTAACATCCAGTAGAAGTCGATTATGCATAATTATCATAATGAAGGTCAATTCCACCGTTTCCAGCAACTAAAAAGAACAAATTGACAACCGTACAGTTACAAAGAAAGACTATATGTATAAAACCATATAACTAAAATAAGACGCTCAACAACTCCATATCCTATAAATCATGACCAGTTCCATATACATTTAACTTCCATGTGATCATGACTCAACAGAGGCTAATTAACAAATATTTTGTCTTATACAGAAATTTTTTAACCTTTTGGTGACAGTTGAACTCACCTAAGGGTATGGAGAAGTTGTCTGAATCACAATCGCAATCACATGTAGAACATGAAGCTTGAGCATATGAATTTTCTCTCAAAATTGGTCGTCCCACAATGTAGGCAACCAAAAACAGACCCACCAAAACCAAAACACTTCTCAGAACCCCGGGATTAAGCCTATGGTCTGATGGGTGAGCCATCAATTCCCAAAAAACAAAAAAACATAAAATGTGTCCCAAAAAAAAAATCAAGAACACACTATCAACAATGTGTCCCAAAAAAACAAACCCAACTCAGATTTGATTTCAAAAGTAAAGAACAACCAGTTTCAACAATGAAATACTATCTCTCTTTTTTTCAGAATAAAAAACCCAATTAGATTTGATTGCAAAGGAACAAAGAACACACTATCAACATCGGAATACCCAATTCAAGATCTGATAGTAGAATGTATATAGTGAAGACTGTGAGTAGAGACCAATCTCTAGGAATTCAATAGACAACCCATCAAAGAAAATCTAACTTTTGTTTTTCTCGATAAAGTAAAGATCCCGAGATAAGAGTGATGAAATTTATGGAATGTAGGTGCAGATGCGAGAGAAAAAAAATAGCAAAAGACGAAGACTCGAGTGACGAGGAAGTTCTTGCTTTCTTGTTTATTTGATACATCTTTTTAATTTTAAAATTTTAATTTAATTTTAATAATACGACAGAGAATAAAAATAAAATAAAATTAAGTTTACAGTGCGATTCATTTTTATTAGAACTCATTAGAGCACTCAATTATTTTTTTGTGGTAAATTAGTTTTTAAATAGAGTGATATTATTTGCACTAATTAAGTGTTATTTTGAGAAGATGATTATAATCAATTTTTTGATAAAAAATTATTTATAAGCTTTTTTGTGAGAGAAGAAGTGGGTTATAATCTGGGAAGTGGATTATAACTCACTTTCTAAAATAGGTCTTAGTGTACGCATACCAATATTAATTATGACTGTACAATTGAATCCACTCATTATACAAATTATAAATATTAAAAATATTTTAAATTATATCACATCATCAATTAATATATTACTTAATACATTATTGGGCAAATTACATATACCCCTCGAGATTTGGCTAAATTACAGATACCCCTGAGGTTTGAGAAATTACATCTCGCCCCCTGAGGTTTGTATTTTCATAACAATTTGCCCCCTGAGGTTTATATTTCATAATAAATTACCCCCTAATTTCTCATGCAAATATAGCATTCAGGAGGGAATTCGTAATTTCTCAAACCTCAGGGGTATCTGTAATTTAATCAAACCTCGAGGGTTATATGTAATTTGTCGTATATTATTACATATAATATTACTCTTTTAAATACAGAATAATTGAGCAAAAGTCGTTTGATAATTAATGTGAACGCCCCCTGATGAGCTTTTTTTTGTTGTTGGATTGGACCAACCAAGCTGGCATAGACAATGTCATTGGCAAATAGCAATCAAATATTTATGACTTTCTTTATTTTTTATTTTTTTTGATTAAAATTATGTTGAGGCAAAGTTCATTGTTTGATTGTATAATTGTCCCTGTGTTGGTCCCATATCGCTTGTTTATTTTTTTATATATGAATTTATTATACAACTGAGTTTTTAAGACTTACCTGGCTCATGGCTTGGATCAACTCAAGAAGTGCTGTACCCCATAATTGGTTTGTTTTATTTGTAGATGGTTTATCAATGGAGTGGATAAATGAATAGGTTTAATAGGTGTCTTTTAAAAATGAGTGGGTCTTTTATATGGATTATATCTTTGTTAAAAACATTTCCATATCTATAAAATTAGAAAAATATTTGGTCTACTGAAATAGAGAGAATCGCACTCTATCCTAATGACGTGGTCAGATGACTGACGTCACCTTTATCAACCGTTATTGTCACATTTATTAACAGTTATCAACTGTTATTGTCACCCTTATTAACTGTAGCTATCACTCTTATTAACCGGTGTATCAACCGATATTCATTCGAATGACCATCGAACGATCGAAATGCATAAATTTAGATAATTTAAGCGAGACTAAATTCAGTGTCAACCGACATTCATACGAATGACCGTCGGA
The DNA here is from genome assembly GCF_004153795.1 of Camellia sinensis. NCBI lineage: Eukaryota > Viridiplantae > Streptophyta > Magnoliopsida > Ericales > Theaceae > Camellia > Camellia sinensis. The sequence goes on from NW_021026167.1 coordinate 224,034, forward strand.
CGACCAACATGCATAAATTTAAATAATTCAAGCGAGACTAAATTCAATAAATGTAACATTACTGTAAAAAATATTACAAGCCAACGATTTTTCATAACAAAAATCCGTCAACTCTCGCGCTGAATAGATAGTAAAATAAAAGAAATTCTGAAAGTACTTCAATTTTGCTAGTTGTCATTTTTAGTCAAATGTTTGTTGCATACTACGGACGACTTCGCTTATAACCATTATCAGATTTTAATCTAAGTGAGGGCAAATTATGTTCTCCAGCAAGTATTTTTAGACATGTCTCAAGGCTTCAAAATTGTACTTTTTTGATTTCATACTATTAACGAATTATTCAAGAAATTTAGATAAGCATTATGTGAATTAAAACTTTAAGGGTGTCTATTGTAATTACATTAAATTTGTGAACCTAACTGAATTTTTTTCAAATCTCAGTAAAGATTAGTATAATTTACCTTTTATTTTTTAAACAAAAAGAAGTAGTTTTCTTTTTAGACATTTTTATGTTTTTCTTCATAAAAAATAGGTTTGATTTTTCTAAAAGCACACTAGAAATTTCTCACTTCTTCTTTTTTTTCTTTTTTTCTTTTTTAAGAAATGTGTAATTTTCCATAAGATTTTTTAATTTTAACATAAAATTTTTTAGACTTAATTCAGTGATGATATCATGCAAAAGAAGATCTAGATACTTTAGAAATTTATGCAAGAAAAATTTATGGGATCTAATTGGCTATTTTCTTGGTATTTTAATTTTTTAATAAAAGATATGTATAAAAATAAAAAAATAATGTGACAATTTATGGTCCAATAATTTTTTTTGGTTAAACATCCTACCTTCCCAAACAAGTACATATATTTGAGCTAATTATGTATAAGGAGAAATTACAGATAAATAAAATAAATAAATAAAGTAATAGAAGTAATTGTAAAGAAGTGGGAATCTAAATTAATTGGATCAAACATGGAAACTAGTAAAAAGCAACAAAAGAATGTTGCTATTAGCACTCTATCAATAACTTTGGATCCTCTATTTTTTAATTTTTTTTTATTACAATAATAATCTTAAATGAAATTATTAAAAAGGACAAAAAAAATTGAGATACATCTTACAATTAAATCTACGCACCCACTTCATCATGAGTTAAGACTTATAAGACCACCCACCTCTAGAGCTGCAAATGAACAGAGTCGTTCGTGAAGAGGCTCGAGTTTGACTCGGTAAGAGTTTGTTCGAACTCAGTTCGTTAATTTTTTTTTTGCATTTAAGCTCGAGTTTGAGCTCGTTAAATTTTTAATAAACAAACTCAAACATTCTAAAGCTCGGCTCGTTAGTTGGCTCGTTTAATGTTTATTATTTATATATTAAATAATATAAAAATATGTATAAAAAGTAATAGAAATATGTTATTTATATATTTAAAAAATATAAATGTAAATAATAGTTAACTATAGATGGTACATTTATATAATAGTGGTAGTAGATATTATTATTTTAGTAAAATATGGACTTTTTTTAATATGTTTATATATATTGTATATATAATTGTATAATCAAAGTTTTAAATTGTAACTTTAGTCTCACATGCAAGTATAAATTTATAAATTTTTTGGCTCGTTAAGGCTCGTAAACAGGCTCGAGCTCGAGTCAAGCCTGAGCCAACTCGGATTGAGCTCAGTTCGTTAAATTTTTATTCAGCTTGAGCTCGAGCTCGAGCTCGAATTCGTTAAAATTTTAATAAACAAGCCCAAACATACTAAAGCTCGGCTCGGCTCATTTGCAGCCCTACCCACCTCCATCACCACCTATCCATCTCCCTCAAATCTTACCCTCAAAACCTTGAAAATCCTTTGGCAGCAATATTCCGACGGCAACGATAGCAAAATTTGATTATATACACTTCTCCGGTAATAACAATGAGTGAAAATTCTTCCAGCAAACACAACTCCATGAGACAAGAGGAATACAACAATAAAAGCTCAAAAGAGATTCATAATTTTGATGGTCTCATAGCTCAAAGAAGATTGGCCTTATAAGCGTAAATTTCTTTAAAAAAAAATGACAAAAATAATAAAAAATGTTTGTCATTTTTTCGGGATTGAACTCCCGAACATATGACCGAAACTCGAAAACATAGGTCCGAACATTGTTTATTTGTTTAGGAACAAGTACATTTCTTATTTTTTCGGGAACAGATAACCGAAACAGCAGCAGAAGAAGGCAAACAAAAGAGGTTGGACAACCCTTGGATGGCCAACCGGCCGATTGACCAAAGGTGAAATCCTGCCTAATTTTACTCACACAAAGAGCATACAAGTATAATGAGACCATAGATGAATCACAAAAATCCAACCAAAGAAGAATAAAAATGGATTGTGTTGTGTGTGGAAAGATGTAATAAAAATAAATAAAAATAAAAATAAAAAGATTGACAAACCTCGTAATGAAACAGAAAAAAAAAAAACTTCGTCATCACCACAAATTTTTTCCATTGGTTTTGGGAGGTTCTACTGTCGTGAGTTTTGTTAGGATTTTAAGAGATAGGCTTTTTGGGGTGTGGGGGTGTATATTTGAATGTATGGAATGTTTTTACAAGGATAATTTTGATATTATTTGAGGAGAAAAAAGAAATTTAAGAATTTTAAAATTTATAAGTGGAGGTCCAAAATAATTAATGGAATGCTAATAGTAACAGGGAGCTTCTATATACACACACCCTTTCCTCTCTATACAAATCTTTCTTAATACACACACTAAAAAAATAAATCCTAATATATTTGACTCACTACACACACCTATCATTCCACATATACCCCCAATGTAAATCATACACCCACACCCCCTCTCACACACACACACACACCCGTGAGACCCCTCTCACACACACACCCATCTGAGAACCCCTCTCACACACACACACCTATCTCTCACACTCTCCACCGTTCCTCCCCAAAAGCTTCATCCATCCATTTGTGTCATTGAAGTTTTGGCATCATTGAAGTTTTGCCATTGAAGGGCATTGAAGAACATTGAAATTTTCACATTTTAGGTTAGTTTACACAGATTATAATCTTCTCATTCCTATTTTATTTGTAATGCAGGGTTAATTTTTACCATTTTTGAAATTTTCAGTCCACTGTGATTGCCGTGTTTCATTCGAAACTGGTTATTCGAAATTTTTGTTTTTGTTCGGCAGTAGAGTTCTGAAATTTCTGCTTCCATTCGACACTATAGTTCCGAAAATATTGACTTGGTTCGGCTTTCAAGTGCCGAAAATAATTTATTTTTTCGGTTTTCAACTTCCGAATATGAGCTATAATTTCGGACAACAAGTTCCGAACAAAACAGGTATTTTCGGACAACAACTTCCGAACAGAGTAGGTGTTTTCGGACAACAACTTCCGAACAAATTTTTTTTTTCCCCTTCTAACACTTAATTATAACACTTAATTATAACACTCACTACACACACTCTCATTAATTTTACACACACAGACCGTTATTATTTACACACACACTTAGTATTTTTTGCAGATAATATGGATTCTGAATATCAACAACGTGTCCCACCTACTGCTTCAAATAGACGACGTCGTGAATTGGATGTAGACCATCAACGGGGACGAGGGCGTGGGCGAGGACGAGGTCAAGGTCGTGGTCGAGGTCGTGATCCAGTTTCGGTAGAATATGATATTCCCAGTGCCAGTCAAAGTGAGGGCCGAAGCCAAAGACGAGTTGAAGGTTATGATATGCCTGACATTGGTGTGGAGGATACCTCTTTACCTGATTCTCCTCCTGTCCAGGAAGAGTACCTTACTCATGCTTTTCCAGGTGGACCGAATGATCCGTCAATACTGCGGAGTTTCAATAGTCATGTGGCTGCAGCTATTTGGCACGGGGAGGTAAACATTCCTCAGTAAAA
>NW_021026167.1:234993-260676 GCF_004153795.1 Camellia sinensis
GGATGCAAAAATTAAATTACACTACAATGTAATATGAAAATGCTGGGGAAATGGCAATGGATATGGCCTGCGGGCCAAACCAAATCTTGCCTAGGAAAAGCATGTACACATACAAGCCACGTCTAACATAGGACGGTCCACTGAACTATGCTTCGACAAGAGAAGTATGGGCACATACTGGACCAAGCTCAACATGGAAAGGCGCGAGCCATAGATGGAAGTGATGCAGTGAATGCATGCAAGCTACAATGCAATATCTACAAATATGCAATGGAATGGGAATGCAATATAATGGATATGGCCTGCGGGCCAAACTAAATCTTGCCTAGGAAAGGCATGTACACATACAAGCCGTGTCTAACATAGAACGGTCTACTGAACGATGTTTCGACGTGAAAAGTATGGGCACATACCTGACCAAGCTCAATCATGGAAAGGCGCGAGCCATGGATGGAAGTGATGTAATGAATGCATGCAAACTACAATGCAATATACACTATATTACAATGATGCAATGGAATGGAAATGCAATATGATGGATATGGCCTGTGGGCCAAACCAAATCTTGCCTCGGAAAGGCATGTACACATACAAGCCGTGTCTAACATAGAACGGTCTACTGAACTATGTTACGACGTGAAAAGTATGGGCCCAAACCAGACCAAGCTCAATCATGGAGAGGTGCGAGCCATAGATGAAGGTGATGCAGTGAATGCATGCAAACTACAATGCAATATACACTATATTACAATGATGCATGACAATGTAACTATTTACGATGATGCATGACAATGCATGTTTTTTTTTGTTTTTTTTTTGTTTTTGTTTTTGAAATGCAGATGATGTATGAAATGCATGTTGCATGGAATGCGCGACAATACGCAGCTTTTCAGATACAGACAATGTAAATGACTGTGCACATCAATGCACTAAAGGTCTTGCACCTCCCGAGGATTTAAGGTCTCCTAGACCGTATATATTTAAGGTCTCGCCGATTGCATGATAATGCATGTGACCTTGCCAACAGTCGTTCGGGCACGACAAACACCGAAGGATTTGCACCTTCAGAGGATTTAGGGTCTCCTAGACTGTGAAATACAATACCTGTGCAGCTCGTCTGGTTGCACCAGCCTCAAATGAACCGTACATACAATATCGTGCCTGTAAAGAAAACAACTCAACAGGTACAATGTGATTAACAATATACATATTTACTGTATTTGAAAATGCGTGACAACGCAAAGCAAGTGGGAAGCATAACAATGCCGTGAGGGTACAGTCATGTGAGTGGAGCACGCGGTCTACGCAGGCAACGAAATTGATCATAAGCATGCGGTCTACGCAAGCAATGAGATCGAACATAAGCATGCGGTTTACGCAAGCAGAACATGCGGTCTACGCAAGTAATGGAATTGATTACAAATATGCGGTCTACGCAAGCAAAACATGCGGTCTACGCAAGTAATGAAGTTGATTACGAACATGCGGTCTACGCAAGCAAAACATGCGGTCTACGCAAGGAAAGCATTGCGGTCTACGCAAGTAATGAACTTGAACAAACATGCGGTCTACGCAAGTAATGAAATTGAACAAACATGAGGTCTACGCAAGCAAAACATGCGGTCTACGCAAGTAATGAATTTGAACAAACATGCGGTCTATGAGAGCAAAACATGCGGTCTACACAAGTAATGAATTTGAACAAACATGCAGTCTACGCAAGCAAAACATGCGGTCTACGCAAGTAATGAATTTGAACAAACATGCGGTCTACGCAAGCAAAACATGCGGTCTACGCAAGCAAAACATGCGGTCTACGCAAGTAATGAATTGAATGAACATGCGGTCTACGCAAGCAAAACATGCGGTCTACGCAAGTAATGAATTGAATCAATATGCGGTCTACGCAAGCAAAACATGCGGTCTACGCAAGTAATGAATTTGAACGAACATGCTGTCTACGCAAGCAAAACATGCGGTCTACGCAAGTAATGAATTTGAACAAACATGCGGTCTACGCAAGCAAAACATGCGATCTACGCAAGTAATGAATTGAATGAACATGCGGTCTACGCAAGCAAAACATGCATTCTACGCAAGTAATGAATTGAATGAATATGCGGTCTACGCAAGCAAAACATGCGGTCCACGCAAGTAATGAATTGAATGAACATGCGGTCTACGCAAGTAATGAATTGAATGAATATGCGGTCTACGCAAGCAAAACATGCGGTCTAGGCAAGTAATGAATTGAATGAATATGCGGTCTACGCAAGCAAAACATGCGGTCTACGCAAGTAATGAATTGAATGAATATGCGGTCTACGCAAGCAAAACATGCGGTCTACGCAAGTAATGAATTTGAACAAATATGCAGTCTACGCAAGTTATGAAATTGATTGAATGCATGCCAAATGCAATGAGATGCGCAAAACCGCGCAATGCGTTTTAGACAACGCGAGCGCACAAGACAGTGCGATTGATATGCGATACGCATGGGGCAACTTTTGAGTTTCGTGAGAGACAGAAGGATACAGGAAGGATACACTTTGCACAAATCCGAGTGCCACGTACAGAGGACACGGTTCGAGGTCAAAACGGAGGCCGGTTGAGTGTCGGAGATACACTTTCTTGTACTTCTTTGAGCTTTGAAGACCCAAAACTACAGATCTGACCCAAACAAGGATGCAGGAGGCTCACCGGCCGGAAGAGGAGGCCACCAGCTGTCCATCGGCCATCAATAAATTCCACCGGCCAAACAAAAATGTAGCCGACCGGCCAAAAATGCCTGAATCGGGGCAATTTTGACTTTTCACCTCGGGTCTTTTAAAATAGGGTTCCAAACCCTATTTTGTTCACTTCCTTTTGCTCGAAAATCCTCTCCCTCTCTCTCTAGAGTGTTCTCCTCCTTCGATTCTCCCATTTTCGTGCGTTCTAGCCCCCGTTTCGTCGTTCGATTCGCGTATATCTTCGCGTTTCGAACTTTTTCATCCGAATATTTCTTCATTTCGGCGCTTCCTTTGCCATTTCTACCTTTTGGGGTTTATTCCCCTCGAGTTTCTCTCGACTTGCGTGCCTTTTTCACTTCCCGGCTTCTCGGGCCACTTTTTCACCCTCTCGGGTTGTAAACTTGTCAAACATCATGGACTCAAAACTATTTCGCAAAATCAAGGCCCAAGAGTAAGTCAATTATTCAACCCAAGTTTGAAACTTTTATGTATAAAACATGTATGTAATGCTATGAACTCAAACTTGCTCAAAACATGATCTCTTTAGATAAAATGGTGAGAAACTTGATAAATTCTCAAAACAAAGCCAAGATAGGCACATGTATGTGAGGTTTGTGTCCTCCTGCGTGAGCCTACATCTCACTTATCCTTTGGCGCTTCCGAGGTAACATTCCTTTCTCTGTTTTATTTTTCGCAATGTAGAATATAAAAACTGCCATAGCTGATTACATTCTTTAACTGCTTGACTCAGATACACTGACACACTGTGCACTGTAGTTGATCGCAACCATACTGGCAACTGATATCTGTTTGAGGCTAACATGTGCACACACACCGCGTTGGCCCTGAGTCACTCAAACACACCAACACAGTATACACTGCACACACTGTAGTTTATTGCAATCACACCGATACCCGATATCTGTTTGAATCTGAAAAGCTTGCACCCGTGCTATAGTTGTACTGAACCACGCCAACACGCTGACACATCACACGTTGTAGTTCACTATAAGCACACCAGCACCCGGGATCTGTTTGAATCTGAAAAACTTGCACGCATGCTATATTTGTACTGAATTCTGAATGCCCTTCAAAACTAGTATATTCAGTATTGCCTCGCAATTATTTGTTTGAAAACAGGGAGATTCCCATACCGTCCGCGGGTATGGGAACATTGCCGCTTGGGACTGGTATGCTGAGCTTCCCGACGCGGTTCGCCACATTGTGGACCAGGCGGGCTTCGGCGCTTTCTGCAGGGGATTATCCAGACTCACCGCGAGCAGGCCTCTCCTTACTGCTCTAGCGGAGAGGTGGTGGGACACCACCGACTCATTCCATCTATCTGCGACGGGAGACATAACGATGAATCCCTATGATTTCTTGATGCTCACAGGCATCGAGGTAGGGGGTGATCCGATCCCCTTCAACATTGATATGGACAAGTGGACTGCCGCTCAGATCCATCTGCTTGGCGAGGTGCCACCTCTCGCCCGTCTAGGCTTTGTTCGTTACTTCTGGTTTGAGGTGCAGTTCAGGGTCCAGCCCGCGTTGGTGGAGGAGGCGCAGATGACCCAGGAGGCCGTGGAGAGATATGTGCGCGGCTTTCTCATGTTCCTGCTGGGGACGACCATTTTCGCCGACCGGGCGAACACCGTGCCCCTCTGCCTGCTTAGTGCACTGGTGGATATCAGGCAGATCTTGCACTATGATTGGGGTGGCACCGCTCTAGCCACACTCTATGGGTATATGAGCTCGGCTTCCCGTGGCAGCGGACAGTTGCTCGGGGGCTACTGGCGTGCTTGGGAGGTACGTTTCTTCTCCGCTTTTCATTTTTGCTTTTCTATCTTTTGTACTCTGTACTGTATTCTGTATTGCACACACTGTGGTCTACTTTTCACTAACTGTATACTGCACACACGGCACACACATACACTCTGCTTTACACTGACTGTACACTGCTCACACTGTACACTGTACACAATACACTGTCTGCGCAACACACTGCACAACATGTGGCCCTGTTATTCCTGTTTTATTTTGCATTCCACTCTTATCTGATAATCATATTGATGTTTTCTCTGCAGTTATGGGTCTATGCCTACTTTCCTAGGCTTGCACCCGTGCCAGACACGGAGACCCCCCTCGTCATCCCGTTCTCGCGACGCTTCGATGGGAGATGCGTGCGGAGGCCACGAGAGACATTCAGCTTCTTTCGCCGCTACTTCGACACTATCACCCCTACCGAGGTATGTTTTATTTAAGAATTTATCTAAGCTTTGCTTTTCACTGCATATTTCAATAACGATAGATAACAACCTGTATGTCACTTTCAGATCACTTGGCAGCCTTGGGCTCCGTTGCCGGCGACGATTCGGGACCGATTTGCTGATGCTGAGGAGACCTCGCGTTTCCGGATCTTACTGGAGGGCCCGGTCTGTCGGGCTTGGTTACCTGGGTGAGCGTTTCTTATGCCAGACCCTAGGGTTACCAGAGCAGATAGTCCCGGTTCACCCTCCTGAGGACATGAGGGAGACCGAGAGACTCACTACCGAGCAGATGGCCGATTATACTATCGGCTGGGCGGCGACCCGCTTCAGAGGCGTCGGCGACTACAGAGAGTACGTGCAGACGTACATTATGCGGTCTTTGAGCGGCGGCCGTCGAGCTGAGGGAGCCAAGCCCGTGGCGCCAGCAGCTAGGGCAGGAGCTGGAGCTGGAGCAGGAGCATCGAGGAGGGCTCGAGTCCGTGGCTGGGGCGGAGTTCATGGAGGACGGGGGACCGGTTAGCCTGCTTTGCCCACTTTACTGACATACAGAGGGCAGGATGGGGCGACCTACCAGATTCCCTTTGCTCCTCTCCCGGCTGGTCATGAGTTAGCCGGTATCCCTGACTTGCCTCCGATATGTATTACTTCATTTTGCATCTTGCATTGGCATTTCATTTCAGTTTATTTGATATTCCGCAGAATACTGATATATCTTGTACTCTTGCAGGCGTCCTCCGAGTACACCCGGCAGTCCGTGGAGTTGAATGCCTCCATGATGGGGATGCTACAGCAGACCTTTGACCTCCTGGCCCTCTATAGTATTCCGGTATGTTTCTCTGATCACGGCCTCAAATCACTCACAAGCTGATTCACGTAATCTGATGCACAACACAACACCTGATACACTGATCTCACAGCATCTGATACACTGCATTTATACACTGTACTCTACACTGATAAACTGCCCACGGCATTCACACACTGTATACTACATTTTGTACTGATAAACTGCTCACGGCATTCTTACACTGTACACTGCATTCTGCACTAATAAACTGTCCACAGTATGCTGATGCATTTGCCTTAATGTAAATGAAATTGATTGGTTGTCTGAAAATTGAACACTTGCACTGTAATAATCAGATAACTAAACAGCCAACAGCCAAAATGACCCAAGCAACCCACTGCCTGATTCTGGACACACAGCCTTTACTCTACTGGGGATTAATCTGCATACAGCCCGTAACGCAACATTTGGTTCATTTTGCACACAGCAAATCCTGAACAAACAGCCCAATCTAACAAGACGGACTACGGAGGTGAAACCAGCTGAAGTTGAAGAACGCTCAGATGCCCTGAATTTTTCTTCTTCTTTGGCTTCGCACAGATGTAGAGAGTGGCACAGCACTCTGAGCATAAACGATTTTCAAAATAAAAAGGATTTTCAACCGGGGTATCGAGCCTACAACTGAACACAGCGGGGAGGACTCAAACAGAAGGGTACACGACCTAAACACAACGAGGCACACTCGGAAAAGACTCAAAACAAAAGTTGAGGAAAACAAGGCGGAGGACACGACACACGAACGTGTTTACAAACAAAAGACCTCCTCAGATATCGAGGAGCCAGTTCCTCTGGGTGTTATTTCCCCACCCTTTTCTCATTTGTGATTCTCACATCGCTCTATCACTCAAGCTCAGTTTTTCTCTCAAAACCCTTTGGCTCGCTTTTTCTCTCAACTTACACCTCTCTATTCTTTATTCTCTCATTTTTTCGTCCCTCCCCAAGGTGATTAATGAATGAATAGGAAGTTGTGGGTTCATGCCCGATGCCGTTAGCTCACAGCTATTTCTTCTGGTGGGTAGAGTGCCCTCCTGGCAAGTACGTTGACGACGGGGGAAAGACAGAACGCCTGACTCAACTGTGCCCCTTGTTCATCACTTCGACCATTTTTTTGTTTTGGTTTTCTACTAAAACAGTTTTGATCAAGATGAGAGTCGGATTAACGTACTCGTTCGATTTTGATTTGAAAACCATACAAGTCAGGCTGTAAGCACTGAAAATTTTCCTTTTTGGGTCCAAGAAAATGGTCCAATTTTGGAAAATGGAATAGTTTTAGAGAAAATAGTCAACCTCAGTAAAAATTTTCAAAAACTATTTTGCAAACAGTCAATGCTCAACGAGCATGGAACTTACTCTTTGAGATGCGCAACCTCGGATCGGAGGCAATGGAAAATTGCCCCTGGCTTGAAAGGGGTGGATGGCAACGGAAAGTTGCCCCTGGTTTGAATGGCGATTCATGGCAACGGAAAGTTGCCCCTTGTCTGGATGATGCCGCAGCATATTGTAGATTATACCCTCTGTCGTGTTTTGGTTTGTTTGGAAGTTGCGGAATGATTGTTTGTTTAAGGGAGCTCAGCCAGATATTTAGGATTTATGTGAAAAGATTAAAGTGCAGATAGCTTTGTGGTCAAAATGGCTCTTGAATGTAGATTATTCAGTGCATGACATTGTATCCAACCTCCACCAGATCAGGTGTGCTGTCTGATTTCTAATTCAGTTTGAAATCTGTTGCTGGTTCTTTGGCTTATGGTCTTTGCCATGGTTGGTTTCTTGCCAACTGTTGGGGGATGGCTTGCTTCAGTTTTGGGTCCTCTATTGTTGCTTTTTGAGTTTTATTTGCTATTGCTTGCTCTGTTAGCTCTGTTGATCAGCATTGTTAGCAATGCTAGCTTCATTTAGCTCTGTTGTTAGCTAGGTTGTTCTTGTATCCTCCTTCTTCCTCTTTATTGATGTATCCTCATACTTGTATGACTCATTTTATCAATAAAGTCTCTTAGCTTATCAAAAAAAAAAAAAAACAAAGTATAGATAGTTCTCTCTTCTCAGTAATAGGGGCGTAAGATTCTTTGAGACCTTAGAATAAATAATAAAATGAGGCATTTGCCAATAAGAATTTTTTAAATTTATTTTTTGGCCTTAAGCGATAGGCTAAATAGCCTAATGGTCGAGCTACTGTACTTCTCAATTATCGCCTGTAAATTGTTGATACAATGTCCTCATTTATGGAGCATATATTGTCACTTTGCAAAGCAAGACCAGAGTCCAACAAGCTTCGGAAAGTAAATGTAGGTTGTTTTGGCTGTGGACCGTCTGTTTCACTACTTAGCATGAGAATTATAGCTGGCATGGTTGGCCTATCTGGAACTTGGTCTTGAACACAAAGAAGGCCGGTGTGGATGCATCTCATTACTTCTGATAAGGAGAATGAGTCAGCCAATACTTGATCCATGAGATCTAATGCCCTCCTGTAGACGTCCCCGAACGCCCCGGGAGGGTGAGCTCCCGTTTTGTTCATTTGGGGTCACTACAGCTCAGGACTCTCAAATTGTCACGGTTCGTAATCTGAACCAAAAGAGAAATATACTAAACCAACCATGAACAATGACTAAAAGATTAGCAATTGATAGATGGCCAACACTGATACATTCACATAAATCACATATTTATGTCATACGACTTATGAGTTCAAGTTACCTTTCATTTTCCCTTTTTCAACAGATAGGCATACAAACTCTATCCACATTCTCAACAGATATGTATAACAACAATATCCACATTCACAGATAAGCATACAAGCTATATCCACATTCTACAACAGATATGTATAACCGCAATATCCACATTCACAGATAAGCATATGAGCTCTATCTTCACTTCTTTAGACAAGCATATGAGCTGTATCTACGGAGTTCATCCCCTATCTTCCCCCAATACTATCCGGTTTAGAGGTACATCCCCCATCTTCCCCTAAACCGCAGAGTACAGCCTCTATGATGAACTCTGAATCTATCTAAAATCAATGGACCAAACTCACTCTCAAGCTCAAAGCAATGTGAAGCGAGAATGTCAATGAAAGGAGAACTTGTAGCAGCAATGCAAGATGTCATCAAGATCTCAAGTGACAGGCAAGACCTATAGGAAAAACTTTTATCCTGCGAAACTGAAAGGAATGAACTTCTGAAAGTGTATTCCACATATGAAGAGAAACTTGAAAGCCTTGAGATGTCACAAGCTACATTGGAAGAGATAGGTCTGTCAGAAAGATGAAGAACTCCATGTTGCTAGAGCCACAATTGCTATGTGGAACAAAGGTTCAGATCTTTAGAAACATCCTCGGTCTCAACAAATGGGTTGTGACAAAAGTGGGCTAGGCTATGGTGTGACACAACTCACAAGGGACAGGCCTCTACCTCACATAACTTGAAGACTCAAGCAAAGGGAAAGTTGAAGTAGGCCAAGATGATTCCTTTCTTCATCTACCGAAAGTGGGTAAGATCACCAAAAGGGAGGTAAAAACTGTTTTTATTTGTCATCACTGTGGTAGTATGGCTACATTCGTCCTTATACTATGAATTGTTTGGTAAGGTGTCTCAAAAGGTAAAAATTCGAATACTTTTTGGATTAGGAGACAACCTTACATGTCTAGCGAATACCAAGTTTCATGAGGTGTGTTCACAACGCCAAGACATTTACCAAGACCACTAGACCTGATTTTGTTAAGACTAAAAAGATTTGGGTGAGAAAAGGTGATTGACTGTTTAGTTGTTCACACTGCTCGTAAAAGCACATGACTCACACATGTGGTTATTTGATATTGGGTGCTCTCGTCACATGCCGTAACAAATCCTACTTTACCACCCTTAAAAAATATGACGGAGGAATTGTACCTTGGAGATGGCGCGCACTCTAGAGTCATTGGTAAGGGCTCTATAAGTGTTGCTGGTCTCTCAAGCTCGAAATGCTCTTCTTTGATGTCTTAAGCAAATCTTTTGAGCATTAGTCAAATGTGTGATTCCCACATGAAATATTGTTTTCAAAAATAAATGTGAAATTTGGATAAAAAGAGAAAATAACTATCTTGCATGGGGTTCGCACATCTGATAACTGCTATGGATTGTTACTACTAATGATCTCACTTGCACTCTGCATCATGAGTAACATTGACTTGTGGCATCAAAGATTAGGTCATTATGAATTTCAAAGACCTAACTAGATAGCCAACAAAGAGCTTATGAGAGAGTACCTAAATGGTAAGAATCTGAACCATGTGTGTGGACTATGTCAACTTGGAAAGCAAACCCGTGCCCCTCATAAAAAGTGATCAGCTTTACAAACCAAGCTCCTCTTGAATTGGTTCACATGGACTTAATGGGACCTACTCGCACTGAAAGCATCGGAGATTAAAAGATACATTTTTTTAACTGCTGATGATTTTACTCAATTTTCGTGGGTAAATTTTTTAAGGGAAAAATCTGATACGTTTGATGCTTCCAGCCTTAGTCCTTAAAATCCAAAATGAACGAGGTGTTCCATTGGCGTATCATAAGATCCCGAACTGATCATGGATCGTGAGTTTGAAAAAGTTCGTTTTCGGATTTTGTTATATTGCATGAATTAAGCATGAATTTCTGCACCTATTACTCACAACAAAATGGAGTTATTGAGAGGAAGAACAGGGTTGTTCAAGAAATGGTAGGGTCATGCTCCTTAGTAAGAAACTTCTCTAAAGTTTTGAGCTCAAGCCCTAAATACTGTTGTTTATGTCATAAATCACGTTTGTATTAAGGCCCAGCACTTTACAAACTCCACACGAATTGTGGAAGGAGTTGAAATCTAATGTAAATACTTCAAAACTTTTGGGAGTAAGTGTTACATTTTCAAGATAGAGAGCCTTTGGGCAAATTTGACTTCTGAAGTGATGAAGTATTTTTCTAGGGTATTCAACCTAGTAGGGTTTTTCGAGTCTATAACCTGAGAACTTCTTCTTTATGGAATCTATCAATGTGGTTTATGATGATACAGTTCCCTACTCCAGCAACAAAATGAGGATGACAATGGTGAGTCTCCAATCTTGGCTACTAAACCACAATTCAAAGAGAAACTGAGGTCCAATCACAAGAGTTGTTACAGCACCATCCTCACAGGTAAGTTCAAGTCCAAAAAGTGTTCAAAGGGAATCACTCCTGATGCTTCTGTCACCGTAAGTCCTGAGTTCAAACCATCAGCAAGGGTGAAACTGAATCATCTAGCCAATAGGTGATTGGAGTGTATCGGATCGAATGAAAACCCGAAACAGATTCGGATGAGGTATCACATATTGTATGTTTCATTAATTGAACCTAAGAACTTTAAAGAGGCCTTGCTAGATGGATAGTTGGTAATGTTATGCCATGAAGAATTAGTCAATTTGAACGTAACAAAGTTTGACTCTATTCCCAGACCTTAGAGAACATGAATGTGATAGGTACCAAGTGGATCTTTAAAAATAAATCTGATAAGAATGTGTACTGTGGTTAGGAATAAAGCTGGTTGGTTTGTCAAGGTTATACTCAAGTAGAAGGTGTTGACTATGATGACACGTTTCCCCAGTTGCACGTCTCGAATCTATTCGTATTTACTTGTGTTGCTTGTTATCTTGGTTTCAAATTGTTTCAAATGGATGTAAAAATGCCTTTCTGAATGGTATTTGAAAGAGAGCATATGTTGTGCAACCAAAAGGGTTTGAGGACTCTAAATGTCCAAACCATGTCTACAAGTTGGACAAGGGCTTTGTATGGGTTGAAACCAGCCCCTCGGCTTGGATGATAGACTTACTACCTTTCTCTTGATAATGACTTTCAAAGGGGTAGTGTGGATAAGACTCTATTTGTGAAACATACTAAGTCTCATATCTTGGTTGCCTCAGATTTATGTTGATGATATTGTTTTGGATCCACTGTTGATCATCTTGTCAAATATTTTTCGAATTGCATGACACATGAGTTTGAGTTGAGCATGATGGAGAGTTTGTCTATTTTTTTGGGTCTTCAAATTAAACAGTCTCCTTCAGGTATGTTTGTTTCTCAGTCTAAGAATGCCAAAATCTTGTGTCAAAGTTGGTCTTGAGTCTGCCAAACATGCACGCACTCCATGAGCACCAGTCTTCACCTTTCTAAAGATTCTTCTAATACTAATGTTGATCCTACCCTTTATAAAGGTATGATAGGAGTCTTCTTTACCTCACAACCAATCATCCTGATATTGCTTCAGTGTTGTGTTTGTCCCGTTACCAAGCCAGTCCTAAAGAGTCTCATCTACTTGCTGTCAAATGCAACATTAAATATGTTAATGGGACATTGGGGTATAGGTTGTGTTTCTTACTGATACTATAGGTGAAATTACTGGTTTTTCTGATGCCGACTGGTAGGGTGTGCTAATGATAGAAAGATATATCCAGGGTGTTTTTACCTTGGGAATAATCTAGTTTCCTGGCATAGTAAAAAGTAAAATGCCATCTCCCTTTCGATCTGCTGAGGCTGAGTACATTGCTGCAGGGGATTGTTGGTGCACAGAATAGCTATGGATGAAGCAAATGCTTCATGATTATGGGATAGAAAGAAATCTCACTCTTTTTGTGATAACCCAAGTGCAAAAAGATTTCAAAAATCTTTGTCTAACAACACTCTGCACCAAACACATTGACATTCGTCATCAGTTTTATTCGAGACGTTAGTGGAGACAGGACTTGTTGTTTTGGAACAAGTACCACTGAGCATCAAAAAGCTGATGTATTTTTTACAAAAACCCCTTGATCTTCTTTGACTTTGAGTTTTTTAGAAAGACTGGGTGTAATGCTCAGTTAACTAGTTTGTTCTTGTTTTTTTAGTTGAGTGTGAAGTGAGTTGGCTTTCTATATACTTAGATGTGATAATCTCAATTGTCATTGTAGTCCTAATTTTGCATAAGAAGAAGTTTAATTGAACACTGCTCATGTTGCTCACAAGATCTCAGTTCATTTCTTGTTCATAGGTCTTCTGAATGCCCTACTCATTTACTTCAGATCTCAATTCTGTACACATCCTTGAGATAAACTGTTGCGGGTTTCCGCACAAGTGATCAAAGTTCTCTAATGGACCACTAACGTGTTTCCTTGTCCTTTTACAGTTGGAATTAACCGATACAGTATAATCATTGGGTGAATGTTGAGTCTCTATACCATCTCCATCTTTTTTCAGGCTTTCATGTTCGTCCCTCAATTCATTGAAAGTCCAGGCATTAGGAAAAAGGCACCTCAGGAGGCGCCAAACCAGGCCATCCTTTTTTATCCATTCTTCTCTGTTTGGTTCTCCATACTCTGTGAGTGTGCATGCCACCAGTGAGGCCCACAGGAAAGAGAAAAGTGCAAAAAAAGAAAAAAAGAATCATTGATGAAGGGGAGCCACTGCGTTCTTACTCAACAATACCCTGTTAGGTTCCTGAGTTGACTTTTCTTTTGATGGTCCGTTTACTATTGTCGGAGGTCCAGGCCGATCCGAATCCTATGAGGATTTAACTCTAGCTTCTGGGCTCGCAAGGATTGCACACACACACATTCTCATTTGTGAGTTCCATGTGTGTTCTTTGGAGTTATGCATTCGATGTTTGCTTATTGGGGCTTGATTAAATTCTATTTGTTTGTTCAATGACCTGTGCTTCAAATTTTGTTAAAAATTTTCAGGACTCATGATTATGGATTCTATTATCCTATTGGTATGTCATTACTTTGGACTCCCTCTTGTACAGGTCATCCTAGTTGTTTTTTGTTTAAAAAAAAAACGCCGCTCGAGCTGACTTTACACACCCGAGCGTGTTTTTTAGCCTTGAGTATTTTTTCTTATTTACAGTTCGTGAGGGGTGTTTTTTGCACTCGGAGGTCTGTATTAGCGGCTCGAGCGGGTATCTGCTTGCCTTGACTAACGCTGAGCGGTTCCTCATTACACTCGAAGCGGACCTATTTGTATAAAACTCCCTCCTCGACTCTTAGGTCATTTTTCCTCTTTGTCCGTCTCTCATCCCTAGGGTTTGGATTGTGGTCTAGCTGGGCTCGAATTTTTCCGTTCTTCTTCTCTTCCTCGCCGATTTCACCATTGGTAAGCTTATCTTTTTTTCTCACATACTTCTCTCTGTTTTTCTGTATATAACATTTGTGGGGGTTGTCTTTGTTTTTTTTCTTTGTTTTTGTCTATTGTTTTCCCTTACCTCACACACTTTCACTGAGTCCTGGTTTCCCTTTTAATGCTGGATTTCATATTGTGTTTATGTCGTGTTTGTCATGAGACCTAGGGTTTCTCATCGTCCTTTTTATGGTCTTATGTCTTTTATGTTTTTGTTTGGTTTATTTTGATGTACTCGATTGTGGGTTACAAATAGTGTTGATATGGTGGGGCTTGTTCTTATCTGCAAGGTTTTGGATCATGTTTAGTATTTCTAGTCATCATTGTAACGCCCTCAAAATAATACATTAAACTAACCACATTCCTTTATTTTCATTGAGATTTCATTACATAAGTATACGTCTTAAACATCAAAACAAAATGCCCTACGGCTTACAGCTTCCAAGTTAACACTTGGTTTCAACAAAGAGTACTACTGTATTACCATTTAAGGCCCTTGCTGAAGTTACATGCAATACTCAAAGTAAAAAATTACACTATGTCCGCCCTAGCCTCCCAAGCTATGTCATGGAGGTGGCATGCTTCCTGCCACCTGAAAAATGATATTTTCCCATATAGGTGAAGCCACAGCCAGTTTTCAACCGTCAAGTTCCATGACACATTCCATTGATTAGTTTTTTTGTTTGCCTAATCATCATGCATTGTCTACAACAATCACGACTATCCTCCACCGATAGCCCAAAGTATTTATTTCTATACAGAAAATAAATGCACAATGGATATTCAATCAACATTTCATTTCCTCATTCCTCACAATTAATTATCCTAATTAATCAAACAATGTAATTAGGTCATTTCCCATAATTAACATTTCAACCCTTAGGTCCCATTTTCATCAATGATTTAACATTTCATTTATTCCATTTCTCTATTCCAATCATGCATCTAGGTTTATTATGAATAAAACCCCAACTTTTGTAAAATTACACAAAAGCCCCAAACTTCCACAAAATTACCAAACCAACCCCAACATCTCAAAATACCAAAATTTAAAGACAAAATCCATAGAGAGGAGTAGGATATCCCTACCTCGAAGTTTGAGCCAAAAAGGAGATGAAGACGCGAAAACAAAGCTATCAACGCCTTCTATCTTTTTAACAAAAGCCTAAGGCTAGATCCACACTCTAGGGAGATCAATTCTTAGAGAGAATGTAAGTTTAGAGAGAGAGAGTCTCGGATCTAGAGTTTGATGAAAAAAAGAAAGTGAAAAAGTGATGTTCAAAATCGCTACTGTCCGCTGATATAAAACACGCTCGCTCGAGCGAAGCCTTCGTCGCCCGAGCGCCCAGACACAGAAAACTCTCGCTCGAGCCAAGAAGTCCTTGGTCGAGCGAAGAAACATCTAGACCGCTCGAGTGAAGGAAGCTCGCTCGAGCCAAGAAATACAACTCTCAGGTCCAGAACCAGGTGCCCTCCCGGATGCACCGCAAGGCGCGAATGATGAAACTCTCGGAGTACTTCCTCTCGGCAAGACTCCGGTACAAACAAACGGTTTCGGTATCTCACACTCAGGTCGGGATACACCGTCAAACCCTTCTCAACGGAAGCTCGCTCAAGCCAAGAAATACAGCTCTCAGGTCCAGAACCAGGTGCAACCGCTCGCTCGAGCGAGCCACTCTGGCTCGACCCACCAGACACGAACCCCACTCTCGCTCGAGCGACCAACTCCTCGCTCGAGCGAAGGTCCAAAATTCTGGGCAGCAACACTAGGCTCCCGAACACAACCAACCTGTAACAAACCTGCCTAACACATCCTATAACTCAAATATGAAGAAAATGGAATGTAAACACGATAATAACCAACTATCAACATCCGCGGACACATGTCCGGATCACTGTACAACAAGGGTAAACCCGGGATCGCTATAACCTCCCCCCCTTAAAGAATTTCGCCACCGAAATTAAGCACAAGTTTTCAAAAACAGGTTTTCCTCCATTTTAGACAATGTTACATTTTAACATTCAACAATTCGACCCATTACCGGTCATCCCATCCCTTTAACAAGAGACATTTCACAATATGTAAATAACATATGTACTTTTAACATGCACCAACATTATGCACTAACTTTTCAATGTCAACAATATACTTAACACATATAATGTTACATTCAACTTCCATATGAGGCAAGTTCCAAAACATACTTCCAATAACCAAAACATTTTCAATGTTTCACAACTTAAGACATATATAAAAGCTCTTAAGTTCAACAATAGTTCAAAATTTAACTAAAAGATTACACATCAACAAACAAGTCCGGATATTTTTCACGGACTTCCAACTAACGTTCCCAAGTGGCTTCCCCCACTCCGTGATGTTTCCACAAGACTTTCACCATAGGAATGGTCTTGCCACGCAGGACCTGATCTCGCCTATCCAAGACCCTCCAAAAACTGAAAAGAAGATTGTAAAGGGGCAAGGGGTCAAGTGCTATGAATGTCAAGGGTATGGTCATATTGCCCTTGAATGTCCTTCGAAAAAGAATCGAAAGAAAATCTACACTATGACCTGGGATGATGAAAGCGGGTCGGAACAAGAACCTGAAGAACCTGAATCCGGTGAAGACGGGGATAGTGTTTTTATGGCATTTTGGTCCACTTTCACTCAACCTCTTCCAATGCCAGCAGAATTAGCTCGTGGTCAGAACCTACGTCATGCTCCCACCTTTGATGGGAGTAACTACCTATATTGGAAGATCATAATGAGGGCATTTCTGAGAGCTTTTGACCCAGAAGGCTGGCAAGCTATTGAAGAAGATACAGAAAGTGCTGACAATCCGAGCAATCAGAGAGCTCTAATCACTATTCGTGGAGCAATTTTTGCTGAAGAACAGCAACGGGTTGTTCATTCCACAAAGGCTAAAGAGGCATGGGAGATTTTGAGCCAATTCCATGAAAGAGGAAATTCACCTTCACCACCATCCAGCAACTTTTCTGCCTTAGTTGCCCGATTGGATGAGGTCAAGAAGAATGAGGAGCAAAAAGATGATGATGAAACATCTACATCTAAAGACAATGATGAGATCACTGGTGATGATCTACAACAAGCTTACGAAAAGCTCTATGATGAATCTCTGAATCTATCTAAAATCAATGACAAACTCACTCTCAAGCTCAAAGCATGTGAAAGCGAGAATGTCAAGCTAAAAGGAGAACTTGTAGCAGCAATGCAGAATGTCATCAAGATCTCAAGTGACAGGCAAGACCTATATGGAAAACTTTTATCCTGCGAAACTGAAAGGAATGAACTTCTGAAAGTGTATTCCACATATGAAGAGAAACTTGAAAGCCTTGAGATGTCACAAGCTACATTGGAAGAGATAGTCTGTCAGAAAGATGAAGAACTCCATGTTGCTAGAGCCACAATTGCTATGTGGAACAAAGGTTCCAGATCTTTAGAAGACATCCTCGGGTCTCAACAAATGGGTTGTGACAAAAGTGGGCTAGGCTATGGTGTGACAACTCACAAGGGACAGGCCTCTACCTCACATAACTTGAAGACTCAAGCAAAGGGAAAGTTGAAGGTAGGCCAAGATGATTCCTTTCTTCATCTACCGAAAGTGGGTAAGATCACCAAAAGGGAGGTAAAACCTGTTTTTATTTGTCATCACTGTGGTAGGTATGGCTACATTCGTCCTTATTACTATGAATTGTTTGGTAAGGTGTCTCAAAAGGGTAAAAATTCGAATACTTTTTGGATTAGGAGACAACCTTACATGTCTAGGCGGAATACCAAGTTTCATGAGGGTGTTCACAACGCCAAGACATTTACCAAGACCACTAGACCTGATTTTGTTAAGACTAAAAAGATTTGGGTGAGAAAAGATGACTTGACTTGTTTAGTTGTTCACACTGCTCTAAAAGCACATGACTCACACATGTGGTATCTTGATATTGGGTGCTCTCGTCACATGTCCGGTAACAAATCCTACTTTACCACCCTTAAAAAATATGACGGAGGAATTGTTACCTTTGGAGATGGCGGCACTTCTAGAGTCATTGGTAAGGGCTCTATAAGTGTTGCTGGTCTTCTCAAGCTCGAAAATGCTCTTCTTGTTGATGGTCTTAAAGCAAATCTTTTGAGCATTAGTCAAATGTGTGATTCCCACCATGAAATATTGTTTTCAAAAAATAAATGTGAAATTTTGGATAAAAAGGAAAATACTATCTTGCATGGGGTTCGCACATCTGATAACTGCTATGGGATTGTTACTACTAATGATCTCACTTGTCACTCTGCCATCATGAGTAACATTGACTTGTGGCATCAAAGATTAGGTCATATGAATTTCAAAGACCTAACTAAGATAGCCAACAAAGAGCTTATGAGAGGAGTACCTAAATTGGGTAAGAATCTGAACCATGTGTGTGGACTATGTCAACTTGGAAAGCAAACCCGTGCCCCTCATAAAAAGGTGAACAGCTTTACAACCAAGCGTCCTCTTGAATTGGTTCACATGGACTTAATGGGACCTACTCGCACTGAAAGCATCGGAGATAAAAGATACATTTTTTTAACTGCTGATGATTTTACTCAATTTTCGTGGGTAAATTTTTTAAGGGAAAAATCTGATACGTTTGATGCTTTCCAGGCCTTAGTCCTTAAAATCCAAAATGAACAGGGTGTTTCCATTGGGCGTATCATAAGAATCCGAACTGATCATGGTCGTGAGTTTGAAAATAGTTCGTTTTCGGATTTTTGTGATATGCATGGAATTAAGCATGAATTTTCTGCACCTATTACTCCACAACAAAATGGAGTTATTGAGAGGAAGAACAGGGTTGTTCAAGAAATGGCTAGGGTCATGCTCCTTAGTAAGAAACTTCCTCTAAAGTTTTGAGCTCAAGCCCTAAATACTGTTGTTTATGTCATAAATCACGTGTATTTAAGGCCCAGCACTTTACAAACTCCACACGAATTGTGGAAGGGATTGAAATCTAATGTAAAATACTTCAAAACTTTTGGGAGTAAGTGTTACATTTTCAAAGATAGAGAGCCTTTGGGCAAATTTGACTTCTGAAGTGATGAAGGTATTTTTCTAGGGTATTCAACCACTAGTAGGGTTTTTCGAGTCTATAACCTGAGAACTTCTTCTTTAATGGAATCTATCAATGTGGTTATTGATGATACAGGTTCCCCTACTCCAGCAACAAATGAGGATGACAATGGTGAGTCTCCAATCTTGGCTACTAAACCACAAATTCAAAGAGAAACTGAGGTCCAATCACAAGAGGTTGTTACAGCACCATCCTCACAGGTAAGTTCAAGTCCAAAAAGTGTTCAAAGGGACATCACTCCTGATGCTTCTGTCACCGTAAGTCCTGAGTTCAAACCATCAGCAAGGGTGAAACTGAATCATCTAGCTCAATAGGTGATTGGAAGTGTATCGGATCGAATGAAAACCCGAAGACAGATTCGGGATGAGGTATCACATATGTGTTATGTTTCATTAATTGAACCTAAGAACTTTAAAGAGGCCTTGCTAGATGATAGTTGGGTTAATGTTATGCATGAAGAATTAGGTCAATTTGAACGTAACAAAGTTTGGACTCTAGTTCCCAGACCTAGAGACATGAATGTGATAGGTACCAAGTGGATCTTTAAAAATAAATCTGATAAGAATGGTACTGTGGTTAGGAATAAAGCTAGGTTGGTTGCTCAAGGTTATACTCAAGTAGAAGGTGTTGACTATGATGACACGTTTGCCCCAGTTGCACGTCTCGAATCTATTCGTATTTTACTTGGTGTTGCTTGTTATCTTGGTTTCAAATTGTTTCAAATGGATGTGAAAAGTGCCTTTCTGAATGGGTATTTGAAAGAAGAGGCATATGTTGTGCAACCAAAAGGGTTTGAGGACCCTAAATGTCCAAACCATGTCTACAAGTTGGACAAGGCTTTGTATGGGTTGAAACCAGCCCCTCGGGCTTGGTATGATAGACTTACTACCTTTCTTCTTGATAATGACTTTCAAAGGGGTAGTGTGGATAAGACTCTATTTGTGAAACATACTAAGTCTCATATTCTTGTTGCTCAGATTTATGTTGATGATATTGTGTTTGGATCCACTGTTGATCATCTTGTCAAATATTTTTCGAATTGCATGACACATGAGTTTGAGTTGAGCATGATGGGAGAGTTGTCTTATTTTTTGGGTCTTCAAATTAAACAGTCTCCTTCAGGTATGTTTGTTTCTCAGTCTAAGAATGCCAAAAATCTTGTGTCAAAGTTTGGTCTTGAGTCTGCCAAACATGCACGCACTCCCATGAGCACCAGTCTTCACCTTTCTAAAGATTCTTCTAATACTAATGTTGATCCTACCCTTTATAAGAGTATGATAGGGAGTCTTCTTTACCTCACAACCAATCATCCTGATATTGCTTTCAGTGTAGGTGTTTGTGCCCGTTACCAAGCCAGTCCTAAAGAGTCTCATCTACTTGCTGTCAAATGCAACATTAAATATGTTAATGGGACATTGGGGTATAGGGTTTGGTTTTCTACTGATACTATAGGTGAAATTACTGGTTTTTCTGATGCCGACTGGGTAGGGTGTGCTAATGATAGGAAAAGTATATCCGAGGGGTGTTTTTACCTTGGGAATAATCTAGTTTCCTGGCATAGTAAAAAGTAAAATGCCATCTCCCTTTCGACTGCTGAGGCTGAGTACATTGCTGCAGGGAGTTGTTGTGCACAAATGCTATGGATGAAGCAAATGCTTCATGATTATGGGATAGAACAGAACACTCTCACTCTTTTTTGTGATAACACAAGTGCCATAAAGATTTCAAAAAATCTTGTCCAACACTCTCGCACCAAACACATTGACATTCGTCATCATTTTATTCGAGAGTTAGTGGAAGAAGGACTTGTTGTTTTGGAACATATACCCACTGAGCATCAAAAAGCTGATATTTTTACAAAAACCCCTTGATCTTCTTTGATTTGAGTTTCTTAGAAAGACCTTGGGTGTAATGCTCAGTAACTAGGTTGTTTCTTGTTTTGTTATAGTGAGTGTGAGTGATTGGCTTTCTATATACTTAGATGTGATAATCTCATTGTCATTGAGTCCTAATTTCTTTGCATAAAAAATTTATATGAACACTGCTCATGTTGCTTACAAGATCTCATTCTTCTTTGTTCATAGGTCATTCTGAATGCCCATACTCATTTACTTCATGATCTCATTCTGTACACATCCTTGAGATAAACTGTTGCAGGGGTTTCCGCACAAGTGATCAAAGTTCTCTATGGACCACTAACAGTGTTTCTTGTACTTTTACAGTGGAATTGACCGATACTAGTATATCATGGGTGATGTTGAGTCTCTTAACCATCTACCATCTTTTTTCACTTTCATGGTTTCTCCCTCAATTCATTGAAATCCAGGCATTAGGAAAAGGCTACCTCAGAGGCGCCAACCAGGCCATCCTTTTTTATTCCATTCTTCTCTGGTTTGGTCTCCATACTCTTGAGTGTGCATGCCACCAGTGAGTGCCCACAGGAAAGAAAAGTCAAAAATAAAAAAATAATAAAAAAAAGACTCATTGATTGAGGGGGAGCCTCCGCATTTACTCAATAAATATCCCTTGATTCCTAGTGGTTTGACTTTCCTTTGTGATGTTTAGTTACTCTTGCTGGAGGTCCAGCCATCCGATCAATACGAGGATTAACTCTAGCTCTGTGGCCTCTCAAGGATTGCACACACACACACACACACACACACATACACATTCATTTTGTGAGCTCTCATGATTGTACTTGAGTTGTGCATTCTCATGTAGCTTATGCTCATTGTTTAATATTTATCTGATTTGCTCATGATATTATGCTTCATATTGTCATTATTGCAAGTTTGCGGGCTTCGTGGTCTGTAAATTATTTCATCTTAGTGTTTCATTCATGCTACTGTGCTCACCTCTTTTTGTTCCAGGTTCCTCTTAATAGTGTGACTGTTTTGTTTTTGCTCAGAAGGATGTTTTTCAGAGTTTGTGTTTTCTTCTTCTTTGCTCGAGCGAGGGAGTTTGCGCTTGAGCGAGAATTATTCCAACCCAGTTCTTTTGCAGATGGCACATATTCTGGGAGCGTGTCTTTTAGACTCAAGCGACAATGTCTTGGCTCGAGCGACCACGTGTGCATAAGTGTCTTAGCTCGAGCGAAACACTTCTCCCTCGAGTGATCTGTCATGGTTTAAATACTGTCATTGCATCCCTTAATTCCATTTTTTCCCATTTTGCTCGGTTCATCTCTCTCTCCTAGGTGTTTTTTCCTCCCCATTGGTGTTCATCTCTTGGTTTTCACTCGCGTTTTTGAGAGGCATCTTTCTCAATCCGTCTTGCATCTTCATTGTTGGTAAGTTTTTCTTCTTTCTTTTCATCATCATTCTGTCTGTGTGTTTGCTTTGCTTTGTCTGTGATTGTCTAGGGTTTATCTTCATTATTTGGGGTTGTTTATGTTTTTTTTGACTCTATGTCTTTCTATTAATTTTTGTTTCGAAGTTTGGTGCCTCATTGCTAGGTTTTTGCTAGGATTTTGTTGTCTCTCTATTGAATTAGGGCTTTATTTCTTTTCCCCTTAATTTTGCCATATGTTTCAATTGCTGCTATATGATGGTCTTAATGAATTGTATTGATGTTGGTTTCCATAATCTACTGTCTATATATCTCTCACACTGATGCATTTGATTGATTTTGGAAATTGCCCTAGCACTGTATCTATGCTTTCTTTGATCTTACAGTCTTGAATATAATGCATTGGTTTTGTGATTTTTGGTTTTTCTAATTCTGTTGGACTAATGATGTTTACCGTGCTCTTCTGTTTGTTTTTGGGGGGGTTATAATGGGATTTGGGTGTTCCTTGTGTTTTGTTTTGGTGGGTTGGGGTTTTATGGTGGTTTTTTCTCTTTGTTGGTCAGTCATGGCTGAGTCCTCTAAACGCCGTAAAACCACCATGTCGCGCCCCAATTTCAATACTGACAAATTTCAATCCAAGGAAAAATCCAACATTTTTAGGATTTCTATACTTCTAGGAAAGTTCACTTAGAACGCAATGTCCACCCGAGTGCCTTTGAGTCTATTCCGATCCGTTCTTTGTTTGATGCTCTAGGTGGTGACCAGGTCCTGCTTTTCTCTGGTCCTCAAAATCTTAGCTTGGTCAGAGAATTCTATTGTAATATGCACTCCATTTGCAAGGAAATAGCTCCCTCTTTTTACACCTGGGTTCGTAACAAAGCCTTGGTTATAGATGACGAAGTCATTAGGCGGTTTCTTAGTCTTCTGGAAGTCCGGAACTATCACTATCCTTTTATTACCTTCAACTTTGTTGATTTTGATCAGGTGGCCACTGAACTTTGTGGCACTCCCCGGACTTGGGTTGCCAGGGCTCTCATTCAATAAAATGAGCTTCTTTCCCGTTTTCGTCTCCTAAATATCATCGTTTGTGCTAACATTCATGTTCCCTCTTATTCTTTTTACATTACCCAAGATCAGGGGTATGTGCTGTATTGCATTGACCACCGCTTTCCCATTGATTTGTCTGAAATGATAGTCTCCAAAATGATTAGTGTGTTTGGGGGTTGCAAGTCTTTGGGTCTACCTTATAGGTGTTTCCTCACTCGGTTTTTTACATCTCTTGGTGTCCTCACCCTTGATGATGACGATTTTGCCTCTCCTATTAAACCTATCATAAAATTGATCGTCTCACAGAGTTAAGCCCATGCCAAGGGGGGTTCGTCGGGTATCGGGGTGTCTGATGCAGGTGATGATCCACTTGCCGAGAAGGCCGAGATTGATGCAGCCAATGCTGGTGCACCTGAGATGCATCCTCGTTCGTTTCATGGCCAGCTGCAGCAGTTCGAGTAGTCTGTCACCCATCACCTTGATCAGCTCGATGCCCGGCTCAATGCACTAGATGGCCGCCTTGATCAGCAGACCGTTATGCTGACTCAGATCCTTTCTTTGCTACAGATACAGCCACCGCCTCCACCAAACTCACAGTGATGTTTGTTTTTGGACAATTTGTTTTTTTTTTTTGACTGTATATTCTTTTTCTTGTGTCTCTTCTAGACAAAAAGGGGGAGTATATATGGTTGGGGTATATTGGGGTATATATCTTTTTGCATGTTGTTTGGGGATATAGTCTTGCGGGATACTGTGCTATTGGGATATTGATTTTTGATTTTGATTAATTACTCTATCTATTCCCATGGTTTGGACTCATTATGGCTTGATATAATTTGTTATTGATTAATCACTCTATCTAGGGTTTTTGATTTTGATTAATTACTCTATCTATTCCCGTGGTTTTGTTTATTTATTTTTGTAGGATATTTCATCAACGATGTTGTTTGAGTTGGGTTGGTTGTTTGCTTAGTTAGTGCGTGTGTTTGCTAGGAAACTGTTTTAGAATGTTTTGTCCGGGAATTGACAAAGGGGGAGATTGTTAGCCCCTGAGTTTTGTTAATCCCACGAACAAACATTGTTAATCGAGTTATAAGTTTCTTGGTTGTTTTGCCTTGCTCGCTCGAGCGAAGAAGTCCTGCTTCCAGAAGTTGTCTTTGTTTGCAAAAATTTTGGGAAGGAGGATTGTGCGCTCGAGCGAAGGAAGCTTGGCTCGAGCGACGCCACTTAAGAAATTCATGCATAATTGGTACCTCGCCCGAGCAACCTTCGCGGCCTCTGTTTTCTATAAGTATGTGTTTCAATTAGTTTTAGGGTTAACTTTGCTAGATCTATTTTGAGGGCTCTAGGGTTTTTTTTTGGAGACTTGTTTGCTAGTTTTCCCTTGATGTTTGCTTGAGTGTTGAACTCACATGGTCGGATAATACACATCAAAGGGTTGTTTGAGTATCATCTTCAAGATTGTTCTTCTTCGGTGGAATCCAGAGATTCAACCATGGAGCATTCAAAGGTGTTCGAAGCTGTGCGTAGTTGTTGAGTCGACGTGGATATTATGGAATCAACATCAATCTAATCAATTCCGAGACAAAGGTTGCAGTGGAAGATATGCAAAGCGTTGAAGACAAATTGACAGAGGTGGGGTAATTTGTCTCAGTATTTTGTATTCTTTCTTTCCTTCATAGTGGATTGATTTGTGGCGTTTCGCTCGTGGTTTTTTAATTACAATTGGAGGTGCTTCAATAGTGATTTTTTTCACGTAAAAATCGTTTGTGTTTATTTATTGTTTCTGAAACAACAATCTAGATCATTTTCGTACGTGCTTGATGATTAGATTGTTAGTTTTAATTGGTTGAGAATTGGCACAATTAAATCTTAATCTAATTTCAAATAACTTAGGTTTTTCATACCTTTTGATTATTTTAATTATAAAAATATATTATTTTTACTTTTAAGACATTTTTATTTATATGAGGGTTGTTTGGGATGATTTAAGTTGTTATTTGGCAAAAAAAAATTTAGTTGGGCTTTTTAAGTTGAGATTTTTTTAGTTTGGGACTAAAATGTTTGTTTGAATTGACTTTAATGACTTTGTAAGAGAAAAAATGAAATAATTATAGTTTATATGTGACATTTTAGCTTCTTTTAGCAAGAGATTAAAAGTAACTTTTTTGACTTTTAGCCTCTTTTGGGTCATATCACCGATCTACTCTTTTATATGTTTTTTCAAAAAAAAAAAAAAAAAAAAAAAAAAAAGTTAG